>NTPY01000571.1:1368304-1384625 GCA_002922825.1 Brachionus calyciflorus
TTTATTTCAAACGAGAATTCTTTTTCAAAAAAAAATTTTTTTTAGAAAAAATATCGATAGCTAATTATTTCAAATAAATTTTTTTAAACTAAAAAAAAAATTAATAAATTAGAGATTATCTTATTAAAAATTATTTAGTTAAGAGTTGAGTTTAAAGAAACCCTTGAACAAGTTTATTGTCTAAACGATGAACAATTTAATTACTTGTACATAAATACTCAATATTTATCCGAAATAACCTCAGTTAAATGTGCTAGTAACTACACTGATGCTGATATGAGTTATCAATTACTCACTCAGTCAAGTATTTTAATTTACTAAAAAAAAAATAAAACATTTTTTAAATAAATCAATTTTAAATTCAAGATTATTTTGGTCTAAATCCTTCAAATGGATCTATTTATTTAAAAAATTTTTTATTTAATGAAACTACTGAACAATTAAAAATCCTATGCACTAACCGTAAAACTAAAGCTATATGCAAACTTAATATAAGAGTTGTTGCACCTTCTACATTCAGGCCTATTTGGATTTTTCCTAACCCAAGTAACTTTCAAAATTGTATCAGTGTTTATGAGGTATAAAATTTTTAATTAGAATCTTATGAGAAAATATTTATATAAATATTAAAAAAAGGATGCTCCTAAAGGAAGCTTTGTAATCAAAGTCAGTAGCATCTTGCCAAATTCCGACTTGTTAATATCTTATTCATTTGTTGATGATGGGAAGCTAGTCGACTCAATTTACGAATTCACATTTAATGATTCAAATTCTGGTAATATTTATTTGATAAATAATTTAAATCGTTCACAGTCAATTCAAAGAGAGGTATATATTTAAGACAATTTAAAATTAAACTGACTGAAATTCAATAATAAATAAATTTTATTAAGTTGACCTTAGCTGCCAGTGTATTAAAACCCAATGATATAACACCAATAACAACATATCAATATATTTGTTTTAATATTTTACCAAGCTTAAATTATCAACCATGCTTTAGAACATTACCAGTAAAATTTTATAAGTCTAGAAAAATTTTCATTTTTTGTTTAAATTGAATCAAATTAAGAATAATCAAAAATGGCCTTATCTTATTGACATAATTCAGACAAATACTGATTGTTTTTATGATCAAATGGCGAGTATTTTAAACAAAGATTCTCTTACTCCTAAAGTATATTACTATTTAATTGGATCAGGTACTTTTTTTACTAGATAATTTTGAATAAAAATTATAAGTAGATATTTTTTGTTAAGGAGATTTAATTGATCGTGGACTTTTTAATTTGGATCAATCGAGTGGGTTATTATGTATAAATTCGTCTTTTACTCGTCAAAATGTGGTGGATCTAATTTCCAAATCAGCTCAAGGATACATTGACGAATTTGATAATTTAAGTTATAACTTAAATATTATAGCTACTCAGCGAGAAATTAAATCCAAAGATGAATTAGTCTCGTTTCAATATGACAAAAATAATTGCTCGTTTAATTACTTTAAAATAATTAGTGGAAAAAGAGTGGTTCAAAATATAACGAATGTTAAATTTAAGGAATATAATTATTTTTCATTAATTCATTTGGATAAAATAACTCAAATGGACTTGACATGTTTGTTCAAATTTGAATTTGAGAATTTAAAATTAAGCAATAATTTTTATAATTATGAAATCAAACCGATAAATAATCCATTTGATTCGTCAATTTTTTATATTAACTCATCAAATGATTGTTTAGCATTGAAATTAGAGTCTGGGATCAATAAGTTATCTTATCTTAATAGACATGAATTTAAAGTAAATGCAATCGATGAATTGGGAAATTTAGATACGGCTAATGTAAAAGTTTACATTGTACAAGGATGTTTACAAAAAGGTCTTGTTTTAAGCTCAAATGATAAGCCCCAAGTGGAAAAAAATTTTCAAAAATATGTCACGTAAAAATGAAATTTTATTTTTAACTAAAAAATAATTTTTGATATTTTTTTTAATTTTTAAAGTTTCTTCAACGAGATCTTGACACTAGAGCTGAAAAGTAAGATAGAAATTTTTGTAAGTCAAGTTTATGATCTATCCAATTTAAAAGATAAACATCAAGATAATAAATTTTATTCAACAAAGTAAGTTATCCTGAGCCGTAGGCTCAGTCTATTGCGTTTTTGCTTTTTCAAGGAAAAAATAATTGACTTCATAATTTATGGCAAATTATGACAAATTTGGCCAAATTCAGAGCTTTTTAGGGAAAAAAATTTGCACTTGCATAAATTATGCCAAGCTTGGCCAAATTCAGAGCTTTTTAAGAGAAAAAACTATTCTTTAAATTTTCAAATCAAATTGGATACTTCTTAATAAATTAAACCGCTCCTTAAAAAAGTTTTTTTAAAAAAAAATAATTTCATTCTATTTAAAATAACACAAAAGATTAAAATTTTTTTTTCAAAATAAATAAAAAATTTAATTTCACTTTTTTCCGAAGTTACCCCTAATCTCCCTATGCTCAGAACTTTTTTTTTATTTAAACTTATTTTCTTATTAACCCGAAGTGTCATCTGCATGGACCGAAAAGATCTTTCCCATTTTAAAATTTTATTATCAAGGATGCGGCGGAATTCGTTCGCGACTTCGAGTTGTAACACTGAGTTTCAAAGTTTTATTTAATTTCAATGGGTAATTAACCGAAAAATATAACAAAACCCAGGGTTTCTATACAAAATCAAAATATAATATCAACAATTTTCAAATAAATTTAAACCAAGTCTTATCTTTATCAAAAAAGTCCATTTTCGGATATATAATTTCTGATAAGTGCGGCACTTTAAAATAAGTTTCCGACTAAACGAAGATAAAATTGAATGTAAGCTAAAAGAAAAAACAGAAAAAAATTTAAATACTTTAGTTATACAAACTAAACTGGTAAATTTTTGAATCTTTATGATTATTTGAATTTTTAAGTATTTTACTTTATTTTACTTTAAAATTTTAAACGCGCTCTAAACTAAAAACACTTAAAAACAATAAATACAAAACAATTTAATTAGAACAAAACAGTTTTTACTAAGAAATTAATTAAGATTCAAAACTTAATTAATTCAGGGGTTCTTTAACAAGGAAATACGGTATTAAAAATTCGATTGCAAAACTATAATATAAGTACATTCAGTAAGAATATGAACGTAATTTTGATAGCAATATCGACTATTTTTAAACAAAATTTTTTGACTCAAAAAAATTCAAAACTATTAAAAAATTAATTATTAAAAAATTAATTTTTCTCTAAACCAACTTTATCTCTGACATAATCATTATCGACCTGGCTTAATAGATTCGGTTAAAGAATCCATAAATTATAAAATTCAAAAACTCTTAAACGAATCTTATTTTCTAAAATTAAATTAATTGATTATCAGAATGCTTTGAGCGGCTCAGTGACATGGAGCGAAGCGACTTTACCTTGTTTCTTTTGTAAATATGAAATAAAAAAATTAAAAAAAGCAAAAAATGTAAACCGAATTAGTAATTAACACAGATTTTAATGAAATTATTTTAATTAAATTTATTTTAAAAAATATTTAAATATAAAAATTAGTTTCCAAATTTTTTAAATATTTGTCAATATTGGGAAACTAATTTTGGTCTGCCTTTTTTTCTAATAATGAATTTAAAAGGCAAACAACAAAAAAAGATCCAATCAAGCTAAAGATTCAGCAGCTTTCGAAGCTCTATCTATTCTTTTTCAAAACGTTACTAAGTTATTGTAAAATAAGTCTAGTTTAATTGTTACCTTAGATGACCCAAAAAGTGAATTCGTGAACTTTAAACAGTTGAAGACTGTTAGTTTTCTTTTTTTCATATTTTATTTTGGTTGATAAAAAATTATGTTTACTCCGGGGAAAAGTTTTTTACAAGGCTAAATGAATTTCTGTAGTGAAAATTTTTTGGTTGTTGGTAATAATTATTTAACTGTGAGTTATTTTAAAAGACAGAGTAATACCGATAGTGCGTAATTCTGAAATAGATACATACCCATCATTTATTTCATCAGATTGTTGTATTAAACCTGTTGGATATCCATTATCAGACAACATTGAACAAGAAATGATCGACGATTCTGGAAACTCGTAAGATATTTTAAAAGTTTTTGTTTTATTTAGACTTAAAGGAATTTATATTTCTAAAAGGATTTTTACTTTTTTACCAAACAAATCAGATCAAATACTAAGTCCAAATTATGAAGTCAAATCTTTTAAGCCAAATTCAAGTATGATTAGTTTTCCAAGTAATCAAGAAATATCAATAAGAGTACGTGAAAATAGACGAGCCGTTAGAGATGAAGAAATTCAAATGGGTGATTTGCCGAAGAGAAAAAATAACATTGAGGAAATTCGTGAAGTTGGTACCGTTACACTAAGCCAAAATAATTATGAGTATTATGATCAAAAAGATATTGTATTTAATGAATCAAAAGAAAATCTTATTTAGTTTTATTTTTTCAAATACTTTAAGAATAGGCTAATTTTTACTTAAAATTTCAAATCGTAATTTCAAATAATTGAAGAAATTCTTCCTGAAAGATGAAATCTAAAATTTTTACTAGCGGGTTTACTAAAATAATTTATTTTTTAAATCAAATAAATATTGAAGAAACTAATTTTTATTTTTCTAGTTTAAAAAGCTGATTTATCTTTAAATTTTTTTTTGTATACCTGAATCTAAGTACTTGCTTCGATATTTTTCAAGATTTTAATTGAAAAAGCAATAAATATTTGAAAAAAAAAATTGTAAGCTGATTTAGTTTTTCAAATATCATTTTTAAATAAAACAAGTTTCATCGATTGTGATGTGACATATATGAAGCCGAAATAGCTCAGTTGGGAGAGCGTTAGACTGAAGATCTAAAGGTCCTTGGTTCGATCCCGAGTTTCGGCACTTTTTTTCTTATTTACTTAAGCTGGTGATTAAAAACAAATAGAAAAAGGAAAAATCTAAAAATAACGCATAAAAAATTCTCTCAATAGAAAATTCTGAGTTTTTTAAGAAAAGTGCCGGATCTTACCCGAGAAAAAAAATAAACGTTTTGATATCCGTTTAATGGCGTCAAAAAACGTTACCACTTAATATTTATGGTGGATAAAACATTTAATTGAGGTAGTTTCATTTTGAGGTTCTATTTGATTTGTTTAAAAGAAAATTTTTTTTTATTAATTTTTAAAATTTTGTTCAAAAAATATTTAAAAAAAAATTCAGAATAATAAAATTTTAAATTTTGTTTGCTAAGAACACCAGTACTATAATTATTATTCAACTTTTTCGCAACACAAAATAACATATTGCCCATGCCAAAGTAGTTGACTTTTATATTACACGATAATCTTATCTTAAAATAGGTTATTTAGAAGTTGAAACAAGAACTTTGAAAATACAATTGAAATGGATGTAGCAAAAAAAATAAAATAAAATATAAATAAGATATTTTATTGAAATTAATTAAGCTTTTTATTTTTTGTTGTTGATATATTCAGTTTAATCATATCAATCTATTTTCTAAAGCTCCTGTTTTGACTTTTAAATAACCTCATATAAGATAAGATTATCGTAGATTAAAAAAGTCAACTACTTTGGCATTGGCAATATGTTATTTTGTGTTGCAAAATAGTTGAATATTAATGCTTGTAAAAAGGATACAGATTAAAAAATACACTAAGAAAACATTTAAAAAAACAAATACACATAAAATAAAATAAGTTAATAAAATTTTTAAAAAAATTTTACAATTTAAAAATAACAGGCTTAAAAAAATTCGATTAATTACAATTTTATTTTGGCAAAAAACTTTTTTTGTGGCTGAACGATTTGATCTAAAAAATAAATAATAAATAAGGTTAAATTTTTTTAAAGAATTTGATTCAAAAATTAAGTTACTTACGGGGATCATGATTAAGATAAGCAATTAGTAATATTTTTAGTTATCAACCACTGTGCTGATTCTATTAATAATAAAAACATTTTGATTGACAGCGTGACTTCAAAACGATTATGTGTAAATTGTTCCCGAAATAAAATGTACCCTTGAAATAATATTCGATAAATTTGAACCCATTTCATTTTTTTGAATTCGTCCCCTAATTTAGTTGTTTCTGATGAATTACTATCATTTTGGGACTTTTTTTTTGGGCTTTTTGAAAAAATATCAAAATAAGACTTTATCAAATTAGGACTTTGTTAAAAATTATTAAAACAGGATTATGGATTTTTTATGATCGTCGATCTTCGATTTTTTTGAGCCTTAGCTCGATTAATCGACGGTTTTATCGCCCGAAAATCGAAACTTTAATTCTTTCTTGACCTTGGCTGATCTATAACTTTTTAAAGCTCCAAATAATTCAACCGGTTTTTTGCTAGCTTCTTTTTTAATATTTTAGCAGTTAAAAAATCTGATTTAAATTTATTTCATCACTTTTAATAGTTCTTTTTTAAATGGGAAGACGTCTAACAGATAGAAAATAATGAGAATAAATTAATTATCATTTTTTTTTGATAATGTATGATAAAAAAATGAAATTTATACAAAATGTTTTTTAAGTTTTATAACAGAAGAAAATAGCGCCAAAATTTCTAAATTTTAAAATTTGAGTCAATCTTAATTGATCGCCATATTGGACTTTGTGATCGAACGATTTCGATTTTTAAAACCGCGATCCATTAATCGCGATTAATCGAAATCGCTGCATCACTTTAATTAACACTCATCTTATTGTCAATTTTTTGGAATACTTCAATAAGTTGATACGCATCAGAATGCGGTTTTCTATCCACTTATTGAGTCTATTGTGGAAACCTTCAACGTGATTATTTGTACGCGGATCCAAAGTCTTCGAATGATTCCAAATTTGAACATCAAAAACACCTTCGAACCAAGTATCTACAAAATAAGGAACAAATTTCTCAATTAATTTACAAGTGTCGCTGCTTTGTTTATCAACAACTTCAAATTAAGTAGCCTCTTCTATAACGACGACGCCTCTACCACGGCCTTTACAGCCGCGACCTCTCCCACAACCACGACCACTCCCACCACGACCTCTAACATGGCCTCTACCAATGTTCAATAAACTATTGCTCTCATTCGGATTCATAGTCTGTTAACGATTAAGTTAACGAGTTGCGAGGAACGAGCTGGCCGTGACGAGCTTAATAAGCATGAGTGGGGGGTCTTAATTGTCTGAAGTGTAGACTTTCAAAATTTTTATGTTGTTGAGAATTTAGGTTTGTATATGCAATAAAAAAAATATTGCATGTTATTTTTTGAAAAATATTTAGAACATAGACGTTGCAAATATTGTTAATTTTTAGATTTGCTTAAAATTAAATTAATTCACTTATTCTCCTCCCATGTTTCATTTAAAAAATGTATCTAAATATTTAAAAAACAGTGATTATTTATTTTAATTGAGCCAATCTACTAAAAAGAAAAAGAAAATTCCCACGCCAATTTTATCGACGGCTACATAAAAAAAATATTTTTTCTTTTATTTTTTCTCTTTATTCAATTAAAAAATAAACAAGATATAAGTGTGTGAAATTTAAATCGGTTTTAATATTTTGGCTTATTTAATTATTTAACAACCATAGAAGCTATCAAATATTTTATTTAATTTATTTAAATTAAATAACAACAAGGCGACTACTTGGGAACTCATCTTCTTTGACTGGCACTGGATTTAAACTGTCGGGCTTTTACTTGGATGACCGTACCAACTGAGCTTTCTCTCCCTACACATAAATTTTTTTCTTTCATAAAAGTAACCAATACAGTTTTAACAATTTCTAGGGAGGGATTCAATTTTCAAATACAGCCTGACCTCGTTTTTTTTTAACACTGATTTTGTTAATAGTTTTCTAATGACTCTCTTCAACATAATCCTTTAGTTTTTTACTCGAATTTGTTAACGTTTGATTTTGTTAAAATTTTGGACGTTACCGAGACAGTTAAAAAAATCGAGGTCAGACTGAAAAAAAAGCCTAAAAAAAAATCCTGAACAAAAGTGCTCAATTTTTTTAAATTTTTTTATAGTTAAGTGTCCACCTATCGCCAAGTATGGCAAATATTCTCAAACATCGCCCTGTTAGAAATTTTTTTTTTAGTTTTTTCTATTTGGGAGATTTTAAAGGAGCCATTACTTTTTGTCTATTTGACCTATTTGCAATCCCTGACCATGCTTTCCTTTAAAAAAAAGGCCATGCCTTCCCTAAAAAAATGGCCATGCCTTCCCTAAGAAATTGGTCATGCCTCCCCTAAAAAAAATTAATAACGTTTTGTTACTCGCAATAAAAAGATCTGCTTCCCTATCTTTTATTTCAATTTCAATAGTTTTTTTAGGTGAATATTTTAATTTTTATGATCAAAAAAAATAATATAATCGACTCCTATTTTTTTTAGTCCTAAAATGATAAAATCCTAAATTGATAAAGTCATTAGTGAAAAATAGTCCTTAAAAATAATAGTCCGAAAATTTTAATATACCTTTACCTTACTGATACATTTAACAAAACAATTATATAATACAAGTTTAACAAAGTAAGTTAAATAGAGATAATATTTCATAATTATTCTAATGGAGTTTTTAAAAATGATTTACGCTCCATCTTTTCAGATCCGTTTAGCTAAAGTTGTTAAAATCAGCAATAAATGACTTTGGTCTACCTAGACACTAAAATAAAGTTTTAATTATATTTTTATTTTTATAGTATATTTTTATGATTATAATTAATTTTAATGATTATGCAATCTCTTTTTTTTAAATCAACAAGGTTTAACCCGTTGCTTCGCTGCCGGAATATTAAGAAAAATCCCAGAAATCCTATCTTGAGTCACCTTTTATTATTAAAAACTATATTCTTAATCTAATATTTGAGACCGAATTCTTTTCCTAAAACTTTTCTCATAATCATTCGTGAAAATTGATTCCGATTTTTAATTGAAATAAAAGAATAAAGTACAACTAAAATATTCACCAATAACTCTTTCTTTAAATGATGATGTGATTTTTTTTTTGAATTTTGAAAAAGTTCTCAAATGGGATATTTAACTCTTGTCCGTCCCAAGTAAAAAAAAATTGCATTAAAGACGCGGGTCAAAAATGACCGGGTTAAAAATATAGCTGAAATTAAATTTAAAATTTTTTTTTCTGAAAACATAAAAATATTCTTGGTGATCTATGCTTTCTTTTGATATAATTTTCATGCATATCCGTTTAATTTAAAGGTTTTTAATTATCACCTCAAAGTTGTTCAATTTTTTTAATTTTTAATTAATTTTAAATTTTTTGGGTGATTTTTGCTCCGCTTTGGACGGATAAGGGTTAAATAACAGATCAATTCAAATAAAAAAATGTTTTTTAAAATTCTTTAAAATTCCTTTGAAGTCCAGAGAAAAAAATATTGTTTTTTTTTGTTTTTATTTGATTGCAAGATTAATAAAAAGAGACACAATATATATATTTAATATATTTCTAAAAATATATGTAGCTTATTTAGATCTCATAAAAGAATCAGTTCTTTAGGTTCAAATAAAATGAAATGTCAAATGTTAGCCGTAGCTTTACCTCAAAAATATAAGATTTAATAATAGGAAAAAATAAAATTTCCCGTTACGTTATTTTTTCTTCGACGGAATTGGTCAGCTGGCCCCGAAAAATAAAAAAAGGCTAAAAATAGATTAATAGAATAGGATTAAACTTTAATCACAATTTTTTTTGTTTTTTTTAAGACTCAATATTTTTAATCTTTTTTTATCACATGTGGCTGAAAAGAAGGCGTTGACCGTTCGGAGAAGCCTAGGGATAACCCGTAAATTATTTTAATAAATATTCAATCCCATTTTTGCCTTTTAAGACCCATGTCAGTGACTTTTAATTTTTATTAGAACCACTGGAAAGGTTGTAATATTTTTATTTATAAAATTTGCTTTGTTTAATTAGCGCTTTCATTTAAGAGCTATTAAATTTCCCTTTTTTAAATAGAAATTTAAAAAAAAAAGTTAAAGACTTTCTTCTTTATTTTAAATTGAAAAGACTGGCTAGTCGTAAAATCCTTCTAATCCCTTGCTCATAAAAATTACATAAATTCAAAATATTTTCACTTGTGGAAAGTTTTCAAAGAAATGGAGCATTTACCGTAAACTCGCCCAAACAACCCAGGGGTTAAAAATCGTAAACTTTATACGGTTTTAAACATGTAAAAAATATAATTTTTTCTAATAATTTTTCGAATAAGATTTAATTTATTTTTATATTTAAAAAAAAATTATAACTTTTATATGTTTAATACCGCATTAAAAAAAGAAATTTCAATTTTAGTCCGACTTAAAAGCCTTTGTAAAAATGTCCAGAAATCATGTTAAACACGGAGATAAAAACCAAATTTACGATTTTTAACCCCGTGGTCGAACATGCGAGTTTACGGTAAGAGTCAAAAAAAAATTCTTAAAAAGTTATGGAATAAATACAATTATTATTATTATTTATTGAAAATTACCATCTTTGAAATAAAAAAAAAAAAATCGGATAAAATTTAATAACAGCTATAATTTATTTCGGGATCAAAAATTCAGGGACGATTCTTAACAAAATAATTTTTGGGTATAAAATATTTCCGGGTCGATTTACTTTATACCTTAAAAACTACTTGATATTAATAATAGATAATCTGTACTTACATAAAAATAAATAAATAAAATAAATAGAATAAATTGATACAAAAATGAACTCCTAAAGGTCTATTAGTCTTTTGTCAACCACGTACTTTTTGTCAGGAGTTTTGCAATGTTAACTTTTATTTATGTCAATAGGATGTTATGTTAAGTAATGAATTAATAATTATATACTTTGTGTTAACATTAGTTTATTTTAAAATAGTTCTGCGAAAATGGATGATAATGACGAGTATACAATCCTCTATGAGGATTGCATTAATCGTAAAGGCGGAAACGCTATCCTAATAGACAATTTTGTGTTTAATTTCCATTCATTTAACGAAAAAGAAGGGTCTCGCTATTGGCGCTGTGCAAACAGGCCATGCAAAGTGAGTGCTACTACACTAGATGGATTGGCAAAGTTAAATGGTAGAGAACATATTGATGATGGATTGACCGGTGTAGATATTAAAATCATTCGAAAATTACAAGATCTAAGAGATCAAGTCATTTATACGGACACTGCGATCCCTAAACTGTATGCCAAAACGATTGCCAGTTTAATCGCTGATGGTATCGACTCAGAATATCTAGCATATTTTTTCCCTAAGTTAGCTTCAATCCAGAAGACATTATATAAGTATAGAAATTCAAGTACACCACCACCAGTTGAAGATACAGATGATATTGTTCTTGAGGGTGAGTTTATTCTATGTCAAGATGGTAAATCGAGATTCCTTTTATTCGATTCGAATGACGATGATCGAATTATTGCCTTCGCGTCTGATACATGTTTAAATATCCTTAGTAGAAGTACCGCTTGGCACGTAGACGGTACGTTCAAATCGGCACCTTCTTGTTACAAACAGGTTTTTACTATTCATGCTTGGTTTATGGAGCAAATTTTCTAATGTGTTTACATCCTTCTTAAAAAAAAAGATGAAGCTACATATAAAAAAATGATAATGCTACTAAGAGACAAAATGTTTGAGTTGGGATACAATGTTGCTCCATTAAAATTGGTAACAGACTTTGAGTTAGCGACCATAAATGCTTTTAAGTCTCAATTTGGTTTAAGAATCGTTGGTTGTCATTTTCACTTTTTACAGGCAGTTAGAAGAGCTATCGATACACTCGGTCTTAAAGTAGCTTATCATAAACAAGAGATACAAAAAGTTTTGAAGACTTGGATGGCTTTATCCTTTGTCCCAATTGATCTAATGTCTGATGCTATAGAAATAGCCATTAGAAAAAAAAAATGAACTTTATGAGACTTGGACAATCTTACCCAACCTATCGAGACCGAGCAAACAACAACAAATTTTGTAATTATTGGTCGTGGTAGAGGTCGTGGACGTGGACGTAGTCAAGCTACTACAGGTCATGACGATGTTAATGATGAGCAAAGCGCGCAATCAAGTAATATTCGTAGGGGCCGTGGTCGTGGCAGAGGTCGTGGACGAGGTCGTGGTGGTCAAACCGAGGACGCAAACTTATTAAAATCTAATCTCGAAGAATTCTTTGATTATTTTGTCAAACAATGGTTCGAAGGTAGCATTGACTATGAAATCTGGAACCATGCCACTACAGATGGACCTCGTACAAATAACCATGTAGAGGGTTTTCATTTCAAGATCAATAGTTGGATTGACAAGAATCATCCAAGCGTGTATAATTTAGTAAAGTTCTTTAAGCTTTTAGATAATAATACAGTGCTGGCATATAATCAAAGATTGACGGGAACAAGAGTACCAGAGTTGAGTAAGACAGTAAAAGCTAAGAACAAAGTTCTTGCAGAAAATATTATTAGATTAGAAAACAATCAAATTAGTCTCGAAGAATAATTAAACATTAGTCGTTTATTGATCAACTTTTCATCAAACTAATTCTTTCAATTCATTATCACTTAATTATTAACGCATTTCTTTATTTTTTATTAAAATTTACTAAAACTGACAAAAAACTAAAATTTTAATTTCTTACAAAAACACTATGTTGACAAAAAGACCAATTTTCTATTTTTAACAAAAAACTATCTTGACAAAAAAAAACTCCTGACAAAAGACTAAAAGCCCCTCCTAAATTGCATTATACAAACAATTTCAGTCACCTGTAGTTGATACAGAGGTAATATTGTTTGCTTTCCATTTTTTAATATACAAATATAATTTGTGTTAATATTTTAATTTGTATTTTACCAATAACTTTGAAATTGACGTAATTTTTTGACCAAATCTATCAAACTACCGTATTTCCTCAAATAAACGTAACCACTAATAGAAGAAAGTTGCTACTATTTAAGTTAAAAATTTCATTTTATTTGAGACATTTTTAATTATTTTTACTATCTTCAATAAAAGAAAAATAATTGAAAAATGCAAGCTAAATATATTCTGAGAAAACGAAATTTTCTGTTTTGAATAAAAGAAAAAAACTGAAAAAAACTCTTTTATTTGAGACACTTTAATTAGATAAAAAAACACGAATAGAAAAAATCTTTTGTTGAACGCTCTTGCTTGTATTTGAGGAAATACGGTAACACGGTTAGTTTGTATTTAATTTTTGTTAAAATTGGTGTTTGTTGATATTTAATATATTCCGAAACTAGAATTATGTTCAGATTTCGTCCGTTTGATTCTTTGTCGTAACGAAACAAATGGGTAATTCCCTAAGTTAACAAAATACTGTTGAGTAATCGGAATATTACTTAATTATAACAAAATTTCTTAAATTGTTTTAAATACCGTTGGCTCTAATCTGTATGTAAAAGAAGATATGGCTAGTTTTCAAAAAAAAAGAGACATTTGAGAGTCAACAAAATATGTAAAAAAGAATAAAATTTTAACCGCTATTTTTAGCTCTTTTGTAATATTTTAAAATTTTTTTGAATTTTTTTTTGACTCTTAAAGGCTCCGTTTTTTTGAAAACTTGCCATATTAGGCTTTAAATAAATTTGCTCAATGCTTTCTGTTTTAAGAAATTTAAAAAAGATTTAGAATTTAGAAAAAATAACGTAGGTAAAATTTATTTTCTAAATATTTTCAATCTAAAAAATATATGTAAAGTTGAACATTCTTTCTTTAGAATATTATGAATTGTAACTAAAATCAAAGCTTGGAAAGCAGTAAATATTCCACCAATATGCCTTAATATTAAATCTAGAATAAGGACATTTTCAAGTTCAAGAAATACATTGAAAAAAAACAATAAATAGCCAATGGATGAAATAAGGCAAATTAGACAAAATATTAAGAATTTTAATATTACTTTTAATATTACTTTTAATTGTTTCTTGTTTTTAGTCAAATCTGTTGATATTTTTGTGGACTTTGATTTAAGGATACGCTTTATTATTATGATAATTAGGGTTGCTCATCGATTAAGGTCCTATCGATAATATCGGCTAATTCAGGATTCGATATAAAATTTGGATTATCGAAAAGGGATATATTTTTTCGATAGAAAAAAACTTTTTAAAAATTTTTTTATCAGTTCTCGATAAGTTTTCGAAAGCTCGAAAGGCTATCGAAAGCTTTTTTAGCGAATATTTTTTCTAAAATCGAATAAAGAAGTCGATTTTCATAATCGATAGAGTTAATCGATTTAGCAAATCGATAAAAAAAATTTTTAATAAGTGGTTAAAAAATTTTTATTAATTTAGTAGCATTATTGCGATTTACGGTAAAAATTAAATTTTAAATCGATTCAAAATATTAAAGATTTAAAAAAAAATTTTAGAAATTTTAAAAAGTTTAATTTTCTTCATCCAAAACGTTAGAATTTAGTTTTATAAAAGTCAATTTTTCCAAATTTTTGGGATTTAGTCTATTTCTTTCTTCATTTTGAATAAATCCAGCAACTGAAAAAAGACTCTCGGCAGGTACAGAAGTAGGACTTAAACAAAAGAGTTCTTTAATTATTGAAGAAAGAATAGGTAAATTATTTTTAAAATGCTTATAGAACAAGAGAGGGTCTTCAAGATCGTTTGAAGAATCAGATTGATTATAAAATGTCTCAGCATTAATTTCATAAAATTTCAGCTCCTCTTCAAAAACAGTCACAGTTAATGTTTCTTTATTCTTTCGAGAGTCTTGGAGTCTTTTTATCAAACCATTTGATTGGATACTACTCTTGTTAGGTCTTGTTGTGACAGGGGTTGTTTGAGAGTTTGTCGATGTATTATTTGAAGAGAGTCCTGAGTCACTAGAAGAACTAGATATTGTCTCAATATTTTCATTAGTATTTTGGGGAGTCGATGGCTGCGTTGACAAATTTATTTGGGAATTTAGATTGTTTTCTCTTTGAGATTTAAGTTGTTAATAATTTTTAAGAAAAGTTATTGACTGTGCTAGTATCTTTGAACGTTCAGTTGGGTCTTTTATAAATTCAAAATTTTTATAGTTCGGATCCAAAAAAGTGATCGCTTTGAACATTTCTTCATTTAGCAAATATGCAAATCTACTTTTTATTGAATTTACTAACATATTTTTTAAATTAGCTACTTGTTTTTTATGAAATGTTATTGATTCAAACTCTTGGTGGATAAAATTGTAAATAGCAGGATATAAATGATTGATAGCGACGTATTTTCTAGCAGATAAAACAGTTGTCAACTCTTTCAAGGGTTGGAGAACATTACATAATTCTTCACATAACTCAAATTCATCATCGGTGGGTACATAATCAACAATACTTTTACAACCAGGATCATGTTGTATACGTTTGAGTGCTGTTTTATTAATTATAATTGAATAAAGTAAATCATATGTACTCCCCCAGCGGGTACAAACATCTTGGACAAGTTTACATGAATGGTTGTAGTTTAGATTTTTCTGTGACTCTCTAAGCTTTCTTTGAAGAGCCTCAGAGTGTCTAAATGAGCCTACAAGATTTTTAAATTTTTTTATAATTAAATTTATAAATTCTTTATCTAAGTTAGCGGCTTCAATAATATTTTTTTCATCAAGAGTTATTTCCTTTTTTTTCAGTAAACCATTCTCATTAAAATAAAAAATATAGTATTTATCGCTTTTTTCACTAATTTTCTTAATTTTAAAAATATCAGAGACACATAAATTTAACTAATGACCAGCACAGGGTATCTTTTGGACATTATCTGGAAACCTACAGACAGCGCTCTTAAAATTAGCACCTGAATCAGATGTTATGCCCATTAACTTAAAAAAAATAAGTCAAAAAATAAAATTTAGATTATTTTTAAGTAATATACTTTTTCCATGACTGACCATGAATTAATAACTTCATTCAACGATTTAAAAATAAAATTAGAATCATGGTCTTCAGTTAAAAATTTTAAACACAAAATAAAACTTTTAAATTTGAAATTTTCAGTTATAAAGTGACAAGTAACTCCTAAAAATGACTCATTTGAAATCGATGCCCAGGCATCCGCTGATATTGAGCATTTTGAAATTTTGCTAAATTCTCTTTGTAGAAGATTTTTAATCAATTGGAAATAAAATTATAAAAAATTTTATTTTTTTTTTAATTTATTTTTTATTCTTAAAAGTTCTACTTTTTGAGGCAAAAAATTATTGTTAAAAGTATTTCTACAAGGAACTTGGTATGAGGAGTTTAGCTCTTTAAGTAATTCCCTAAAACTTTGATT
>NTPY01000418.1:3336-21687 GCA_002922825.1 Brachionus calyciflorus
AGTTTATACCAAATATACTTTTTTAAACAGTATTCAAATCTATAACACGGAATTTTTTTTTCAAGTCAAAATAAACTTAACAATATCAATTTTCTGGTGATAGACTAATGAAGAAGCAAAAAGTTTTTTTTTATTTGAATATAGCAAAGTTGTTATATTGTAGCAATTTAAGGAGCCCCAAGTCATAAAGCCCTAGTTTTTAAATTTTCAGAGACTTAAAAATTGTTCTGTTTTTTCTTAAAATAGACCCTCACTTGAAAAAAAAATTTACTTAATATTTTAACTTAATTTTTTTCTTCCAAATTTCTTTTTAAATTTCATTCATTGAACTTCACAGCCCTTTAGCCTAGACTTTACTTTGAAAAAAAAAGTCAAGTCAAGTAAAGGCTTGACTTCTTCTTTATTGATTGCCTAATTTTTTTTAAAAAACCGTATGTATTAGAAAGCTCTGATTTATTATAATTTTAAAAAGAACATTCCTCATTAAATTTTTTTTAGAATAAAAAATGGAATAATAGTAGATGCCATCTAACTCTTAAAAATATTGATCAGCTTTTTCTGATATCTAACACAAAAGTTCATTCCAGCTTTTTAAGGGAACTAATGTAACAAATGAATTCCTTTTTGACAAAAAATTTGAAAAATAAAATTTAATTTTTGTTTATAAAAATAAGTTTTAATTTATAAAAATCATAAAAATGAATAATAAAGAATTAATTTACAAAATACAAAAACATTAAAAAATAAATCGGTCTTTTTATTATCAATGTATCTAAACTCTGAATTTTGACTATTTTCAAAGTAATCAGAAAGAAGTGTTTTTTAAAATTTATTTAAAAGCTAATCAAAAATAAAAAAATGATTGATTATAATTTTTAAAAATTATAAAGATCTTTCATGTCTATTTCTTCGGTTTTGAAGTATTTTTTCATTCTGTTTTTCCTTAGAATTGAAATTAGGAAAAAGCTCAACAAAGCTGATATTATTAACCCTGGGATTGTAACACCAATCAGAATTGGAAGAAAATTTGATGATTTTGTCGATGGATTTACATTTTTAAGTATGAGATTATCAAATCCAAAATAAGCTATGTTGGGGTTATCATACTGTCTACCCATCATGATTTCAATCTTAATTTAAAATCAATACTTAAAAAAGTGAGCCTTTTATGAAATAATTGATTTTGAATAATCTTACATTCATTTCTGATCCTATCTCTTCATCCACTAGAATGGGATAAGATTTTTCTTTCCATTTTTTTTCTTGATAAAAATCCAACTTGAAATTCTCTTCCAATTTATTTGATAGATTTGTACCAACTTGTATTCTGATTTGAATAAAGTCTCCTGCTTTCGAGCATTCGATACTATTACATAATATAATTGAGTGAAAGCTTAATTCGAAATTTCCTTTAAATCTTAGAGGAATTTTGAATGAAAACGTTTCAGTAAAAACTGAACCATTGTCGGGTGTTTTTCCTGCAATAAATTTTGATTTACCACATTCATCAAATGTTTCTTCACTTGTTTTACAAACATATGACCCGTTGATTGATGCACATTGGTCATAAGAAGTTTGCTCATACATAAAAGGAACACATGTTTTATTATTTTTCGAAGGAATGTCTTAAAAAATAAAGATATTTGATGGAACATTATTTTAAAAAAAATTAAACTTACTAAACGCATTAAAACTACCAAAAATAGTATTCGAATTTATAAGAAAAGTTTCTGTTAAAAATAATGAGTTTGTTTGGTTAAAGTTAAGTGAGCAGTCAGATTTGTTTCTTTCAATATCACAAAAAATTGTGACAAAAGCTGGTTGGGTCGTTGAAACACCTTTGAAAAAATGAATAAAAAAAATCCAAATTAAAAACAAGTGTTGGAAGTTTTTTTTTTGAATCGACTCAAGTAGACCCGGCTTATTTTTTTTTGGGTCGACCTGAGTCGACTTGAGAGAAAAAAATGAGATTATTGTTTCCCGACAATTAATTATCTCTTCCCCACAATAAGGAAACTTTTCCCCACAAACACGTATCTCTTCGCCACAAACGACTTTTAAACACAAAAATATTGTGTTACAAAGACAAAAAAAATTATTGCAAATTTTTATAAAAATTGAAAAAAAATCTTTTTGCAACACTGACTTTTTTGACAGAATGAAAAAATTTTTATGGTAGAAAAATGGTTTGAAGTTATAGTTATGCCAATTTGGATGATTCATCACCGAGAATAGTGCTGAAATTTTTCCATGACTAATTTACAATAATGGGCGAATCATAATTTTGATCAAATCCATGAAGTGAACATGGGTAATCATAGAAAAAACGTACTTTTCTACCAGTTCAGCCTCATACTTATTATCGATTAAATGATTAAAATATTTTTTGTGTTGAAGTGATATTTTTATCTTTTTTGAAATTTGTGCTAAAAGTTTTTGATTTGTGGTGAAGAGATTTTTTAGTAAAAAAGGTTGATTTTAAAACAATAAGTTTAAAGATGTAGGAAAGAGTTTTTTTAATATTGTGAGAAGATATTTATTTTTCCGATTGAGAGAGATCCTAAAAAATCGAGTAGATCAAGATTTATTGAGGATTTTAAAGAGTAAATCCTGTGTATTAATACAAAAAACCTGATATAAAGACAGTGGCGGACACAGGGGAGTGGCGAGGGATGGCATCGCCATACTGATCAAAATTTTAGTAAGACGTCGCCCTACCATTTTTAAAAAAATCAATTATTAGAAGATTTTTTAATTTAACAAAGTAATAAAAAAAAATTAAAAAAAAAAGAAATTAAGTCAAATGTATTTTTGGAATATATATTTTAGAGGACGCCATTCAAACACAAACTCAAGTATTACTAACATACAACTAATTTTTATGTGAAGATCCTCATTTTCTGATGAATACACAAAAATATGAACACAAAAAAGTTTAAGAAGACGAAAGGCAATTTATTTTTGAAAAATTAAAGAGCTACACACAAGTTAAGTGTATTAAAAAGACTTTTTTGAACTATTCCCAGTTAAGATCATACCAAAAGTGATTTGTTTTTAAAAACCCTTTTTAAAAATCTCGTCAATGGAAAGCCTGTCTAGAAATTCCATTCGCCATGCAAATTTGGAAAGACGAAATGACCCACTGTAAAAAGATGAAAGAATTAAATTAAAGCAAGAATTTAAAAAAAAGGGAAAGCCCTTAAAATTTTGAAAAAACAAATCTAAATGTACTCGAAGTAGTACTACTACTTGTTGAAAATTCAGTTGATGATGAATCACTTGACGTTGATGATGTGGAAGATGAAGTATCTGTGCTTGTTGATGTACTCGAAGAGGTTTCATCAGATGCTGAAATAGTACTACTACTTGTTGAAAATTCAGTTGATGATGAATCACTTGACGTTGATGATGTGGAAGATGAAGTATCTGTGCTTGTTGATGCACTCGAAGAGGTTTCATCAGATGCTGAAATAGTACTACTACTTGTTGAAAATTCAGTTGATGATGAATCACTTGACGTTGATGATGTGGAAGATGAAGTATCTGTGCTTGAACCTAATTTCGCGATGCCTTTATATTTTTTAATTAATTTCTTTTGTATAATAATTCTTTTAACATTTTTTATTTTAAATTTTACTTAAATTTATTAATTTTTATATTTATTCAAATTTTTTTTAGGTTTGTTAGTTAATAATTTTATTTTCTTGAATTTGTATTAAGTATTTATTAATAAAAAATAAGATGCCCAGTTTATAAATATTTGTTTTTTTTACATTCCTTTTTATTAATTTCGTTGTAGTTTTCTATGGACTTCATAATTTCTTTTACATTTTAATTTAATTATTTTTTCAAGATTCTACTTATAATAAATAACCGTTTGTCATCAATTTTAATCATGAGACATTTTGAATAATTTTGAATCATCTCATTTTTTATAATTTTTATGAAAAATGAGATTTTTTATTTAAAACGAAAGCTTTTTCCTAAAAGCTTCCGATTGTGAAAAACTGGATAAAGATGCCAAAAATGGTTTTAAAAGACCTTGGAGATACACCCTAGTTAATTTCTTAGTTTTAATTAAGGTTTTTTAATGCTGTGCAAATTTGCAGAAAAAAGTATTAATTGCAAAAAATCTATTAATTAGGTGTATATATGCAAATATGTGAACTTTCCAATAGAGCCTATAATTTAAATACGCAATTAAAATTGCACAAATTTTTGCAGACTTAGCAAATATTGTTGCAGTAGGAAATAACTTTTTTAATCGCCAAAAGAAGTTTTTAAAGCTTTGCAGAGTGATTTTTTCAGTCAAGAAAAAACAAATAAAACTAAAAATCAAAAAACTTTAAAATGCCCCAAACAGGCAAGATTTAATGCGTTGAAAATTAATTAAATTAAAATTAACATTTATAAAAACTCATATAATTCATCAAAATTGAATTTTTTTAACGGTAATATTTTTTGAAAACTTGTTTAAGTATTCCAGTGCTCTTTTCTATTTTGCAAACAGGCTGGCATACTTAGAAAATTTATCAAATAAAAAAAAGGGTCCTAAAAAACACAGACCCCCACTTATTTCAGTCAAAAAGTGTCTTATCATCATCTTTCATTCATATGCTATAAACTGTAAAATTTTCTGAACTTTCTGAAAATCTAGTTAATTTTCTGATATCTTTATTATTTTTTGAAAAAATTACGTTATTATACAAATTAAAGCTCCTGACCCCCTATACTTTCCGAAATAGAATTAGATTCAAATTTTTCTCAGCTACTCGAATTTTATGTTTGTTTTGTTTTTTTTTCTTTTCTTTTTTATTTAAAAAATTAGTTTTACTTATATAATTCTATGACCCCCACTGACCCCCAATTTTATCCGACTGACCCTCAACCGACCCCAATTTTTCTTAAACAAAATTTCACGATCTTTCTAAAAATGTATTCGGTTTTTTTCCAGGATGTTTAGTTTTTTAGACAAATTATATCTTTTCGAATCGAGTACATAATTCAATTAGCTTCAAAATTTGGTGCCGCTTTCCAAAAATAAGTTACCCTCTCAATATTAAGTAGACAAAAGGTTCAAAATTTGGTGTTTATTTCTTAATTTATATAATAGCTGTAATAACAACTTATAATATCCAAATATTCTTACTTTTTTTATAAAATTTGAAAAAAAAAATTTTTTCATTCTCGTTCAATAGACAAAGATCTTCAAAATTTGAAGTTTCATAATAAATGTAATATTGTCAATAGCTCCAATAAATATATATTCTTTTATTATAAAATCTTATAAAATCGACATAATATTAAAGTGTGACTTTTTTATTAGATTGATTTTATTGAATAAAGTATTTTAAAATTTTTAATTTACTTTTAAAAAGAGATACAAATATTCTAAGTAGAAAATTTTGCATACTCTTATACCAAAAATATTTTGGGTAGAGAAAAAAAGGATCACATTCTTTTTAATCTTTTTTATCTTAAAATATTAAATATAATAAATACTTGTGAATATTAATAGGATTATCCATATTCTGAAACGCCGAAATTCTTTTTTCCTTCCCATTTAAAAAACTTTAAAAAATCAAATAATAATTTTTAATTAGAATTTCTTTGAAAAAGAATAATATGTTCTTACATCATTTAAAAATTTTTAAGAATCTTCATTGATAAAAACTTATCTGTTATTTCCAAGTTTTTTTTTTTAATTTTCAAAAGATAAGTCCGAAATAACTAATAAATGTTTTATAATTTTTAAGTCAACAACAATCTCTGATCATTTTAATTTTATTTTTGTATTATTTTTCTAGTTATTCATATGCATTCTCTAAATAACAAAAGGTTTTTTAAGTTTTATCAATTAAATAACCAGCTTTAATCAGAAAGTTTTTTTACTTACTTCTAAATAACAATAAAAAACATAGTAAGATTAGAAATGAAAAAATTGAAAATAACTTAATGCATTATTCATTAATTAAAAATATTAAAAAACTAAATTGACTTAGTTTTGATCAGTGTTCCTTTTAATTTTAAAAATAATCTTCAAGATTCTTAATTAGTGCTACAATTAGAATCTCATGATTTAAAGGACCAAACTGAGTTAAGTCAGGGTTAGTCCCAAAAAAAGCATTATAAAAAAAATTAATTTTATTCAAAATATTTGTATTTTTCAATAGAATTTCAAAATTTTTCGATATTGCTAATTTCAATTTCTTCAAAATTATTAGAAATTTTTTTTTTAGATTTGCTTTTTTTATTCCACAGAATTATTAAACCAATCAGCAAACAAACTATTGTTATTATTGGGATGAGAATTCCCAATAAAATCGGATAAATATTTCCATTACTTTCATTAATTTCAATAGGTAACACTCTTAAATTATCAAATCCAATAAACGCTAATTTAGCGGATTGATATTTTCTTCCAAATTCAAGCTTAATCTTTAACAATAAATTTATGAATCAATTACTTTTCGATGATTTGTAATAAATTATAGCCTACTTTTAAATCTAAATCATTTTCACTTAATATTTCAATAAAAATACTCTTTTCAATCCACAATTTTTCACTTCCAATGTTTCTAAGAGTTACTTCTATAAGCTCTTCTAGATTTAATCTTTGAGAGCTGGGTAGCAATCTAAATAGCTTTAGATAATCAAAGGAACCATAACAATCAATACCATTACATGCCATTATAACATGGAAACTTATCTTATATTTTCCTGTTTTTATAAGCTTTAAATTAAAATATGTCGATTCGTAATAAGGTTCGCCATCAAAAGATGAGCTCATTAAAAAATTTCCTAGAGAGCATTCTTCAAATCGGTTGCTAGTTATTGAAGTCAAACATTTAAATGAATTTCCAATGAAAGCACAAGAATTAAAAAGTTGATCTTTATACAAAAAAGGAATAATGCATTTGGAGTTGTTTTTTGTTGGTGAATCTGAAAAAAAATTAATAGAATTAATTTTTACTATGTTTTAAAATTTTTATAATCTATATGAATTAACTAGAATTGAGTCTTATTTTTAATGCTATATAAAGTTGATTTAAAATTCGCAAATTTAGAAACTTGAATGATAATTACAAATTTTTGAAAAAAAATTATGATAATGTTTTATTTAATCAATGAAAGAGATAATTACAGACGCCTAGTGTCTAGAAATGTAAAACCAAGTCACAATAAGTCTTGATACTATCCGATTGAATCCATTAGACTGCTCGTGGGAAATAAGTGACTTCTAATCTGATTCTTAATAAAAATGTGTGATTTCGTGTGGCTTATTTATTGGCCCATAAAGAAATTTCGTACTAAAGAAACATCTTGTGAATTAAAAATCGTGTATCGTGACTTTTCGTGATAATCATTTCTGATGCATTAAAATGATAAACAAACTTACTCTTGTTTTTTTTAGATCCATTTTAAATTCCTAATGAATTATATGGATTCTTTGTGTATTCTCGGTGTTTTTTATGTATTCAAGATGTATTCTATAATACATTATTGCATTTTTTAAAAATGTATTCTTGGTGTTTTCTAGAATAATCAAGTCAAAACTTAAGAAAATTAATAGTAAAAGAAAAATCCTTCTATTAACCTATTTTTTTTTAACATGAATCTCACATAGATATATATCTTCGGTAATAAAAAAGAATCTAAAAAAGCTCTGAATTTAGTAAATTTTGAAAAAAACTATCAATAATTTGAATATTAATTGTTTTTCAATAAAACTTACTAAATGAATTCCAATCTAAAAAGGAAAAATTAAAAAACACAAACTGAGAGACCACTTGTGTAAGATTTGATAGCGAGAGGGAGTAAAAACAATTGAAATCATTATCAAAATCACAAATAACTTGAAAAAACATTGATGGTGAAATAGACGTAGATGACGCAGTTGTAGTTTGAGAACTTGATAGAGAGTTTTCATCAAATGTAGATTGAGTTGTTTGATCAAATGTTGTCACAACAGATGTTGTTTCAGGCAGAGTTGTTGTAACGGTTGATAATTTGTTGGTTGACGAACTAACTTCTTGGACTGATGGTGAAATAGACGTAGATGACGCAGTTGTAGTTTGAGAACTTGATAGAGAGTTTTCATCAAATGTAGATTGAGTTGTTTGATCAAATGTTGTCAGAACAGATGTTGTTTCAGGCAGAGTTGTTGTAACGGTTGGTAATTTGTTGGTTGACGAACTAACTTCTTGGACTGATGGTGAAATAGACGTAGATGACGCAGTTGTAGTTTGAGAACTTGATAGAGAGTTTTCATCAAATGTAGATTGAGTTGTTTGATCGAATGTTGTCAGAACAGATGTTGTTTCAGGCAGAGTTGTTGTAACGGTTGATAATTTGTTGGTTGACGAACTAACTTCTTGGACTGATGGTGAAATAGACGTAGATGACGCAGTTGTAGTTTGAGAACTTGATAGAGAGTTTTCATCAAATGTAGATTGAGTTGTTTGATCAAATGTTGTCAGAACAGATGTTGTTTCAGGCAGAGTTGTTGTAACGGTTGGTAATTTGTTGGTTGACGAACTAACTTCTTGGACTGATGGTGAAATAGACGTAGATGACGCAGTTGTAGTTTGAGAACTTGATAGAGAGTTTTCATCAAATGTAGATTGAGTTGTTTGATCGAATGTTGTCAGAACAGATGTTGTTTCAGGCAGAGTTGTTGTAACGGTTGATAATTTGTTGGTTGACGAACTAACTTCTTGGACTGATGGTGAAATAGACGTAGATGACGCAGTTGTAGTTTGAGAACTTGATAGAGAGTTTTCATCAAATGTAGATTGAGTTGTTTGATCAAATGTTGTCAGAACAGATGTTGTTTCAGGCAGAGTTGTTGTAACGGTTGATAATTTGTTGGTTGACGAACTAACTTCTTGGACTGATGGTGAAATAGACGTAGATGACGCAGTTGTAGTTTGAGAACTTGATAGAGAGTTTTCATCAAATGTAGATTGAGTTGTTTGATCATATGTTGTCACAACAGATGTTGTTTCAGGCAGAGTTGTTGTAACGGTTGATAATTTGTTGGTTGACGAACTAACTTCTTGGACTGATGGTGAAATAGACGTAGATGACGCAGTTGTAGTTTGAGAACTTGATAGAGAGTTTTCATCAAATGTAGATTGAACAGATGCTTAAAATAAAATTTTTTTTTTATTTCTTTAATATTTAATAATTTGAAAATAATTAATAATTTGTTTAACTTGTTCCATTCAAAATTAGAATTATAATACAATTAAGAGAATTTCATGATCTTTAAAATTTACTTTATATAAAATTAAGAGCAAGTCTTTTTTAATATTTCTCAAAGTTAAGTTTAGGGACCTAGATACGAAGTACCAATCTTATTACTCATTTGTGCAAGTTTCTGGTAGACCAACTTGCAAATGTGAAAGTATAAAAGGAACATGTGAGGTGCTTTGTGTTCTCAATCATATTTTTTAGTAGCGGACATTGAGGGCTATCTATTGATATATTTTTAAGCTTATGAGGTGAACACAAAATTTTTTAATCAAATAAAATAAAAATGAAAAATAATTATTAGTGGGGTGTTTTTGCAATTTTATGTAATTACAATCCTACTAAACCCTAGATTTTCGATGCAATTACATAAAATTGCAAAAATACCCCACTAATAATTTTACGTTTCAAATTTGAAATATTATAATTTTTTTTCTATTATTTTTATTTTTAATTTTATTTTCAAATTTTCCTTGTTTTTTCCTATTATTTCCTTTTAGATAAATTAACAGCTTGATAATGGTAACTTCGTTTTACCGAAACGTCGCGAATTGTTAATAAAGTTTTTCCAAATTATAAATTTTTCATTTTTATTTTATTTAATTAATTTTAATCGTATAATGACAAATTTTTTTATTTTCTA
The DNA here is from genome assembly GCA_002922825.1 of Brachionus calyciflorus. Taxonomy (NCBI): domain Eukaryota; kingdom Metazoa; phylum Rotifera; class Eurotatoria; order Ploima; family Brachionidae; genus Brachionus; species Brachionus calyciflorus. The sequence goes on from NTPY01000418.1 coordinate 13,235, forward strand.
TCCGCCGGTAACCTTTACTTTGATTCTAAAAATTTTTTAGAATCAAAGTAAAGGTTACACTTTGGCAAGGAGCAAGACGACGCTTACTTGTTTTTAATCAAAATCTTTTAAATATTTTCTAGGGTATTTATATTTATAATTTAACTTGCATTTCGTTAACGAAGAATTGATAAAACAACAGATCACGGTTTTAGCCCGTTTTAGTATAGTATAGTGTCCAAAATCGTGAACTTTGGTATCTTTCCTAATTTTTTTTAATTTATAGTTTTCTGATCACCAAAAAAAATAGCTAGTTGATCACAAATTTTTATTTCTTTAGCTGTTAATTTTATTTTATGATCAGAAATTAAATGCTCCTTGATTTTGTGAGTAACCATGTTCAGCAAACCAGCATCTTTAAAAAGATCACATTTTTTGTGAACACTTGATCACAATTTAGACAAGACCCCAGAAAACTTCTTTCTCTTGATTTTTTTTTGAAATGTCGAGTCCAAAATCAATCTCTAATCAAAAAAATCAATTCATATTTTATTCTTATGTATTTACAATTAAGAGAAATAGCGAGTTTTTTGGTGATGGGCAACTTAGGAAACAAAAATATTTCAGTGTAGCAAAGTTGTACATTTTATAGCAATTTAAAGTTAAAAGAAAAGTAGAAAAATAAAATTTTATATCAAATTGAACAACTTGAAATGAACTTCACAGCCCCTTGAGTTAATTGAATAAGAGAAAAAAGGAACTAAAACTGATCTTCGTCATGTTAAAAGATTTGTAAACGAGGTCGATCACTTTCTCTCTGACTAAAATTAATCAATTAAAGGAACAAAACTTCTAATTTGTCTTTTTGGAAAATTCTTAGTTGAATTTTAAAAATCGAGTTTTTTAGTTAAAATTGGTTAAAAAATAGTTTTTATTTAAAAAAATAGAAAAATTTGATGATAATTAAATTGGTGGTTGGATTAAGATCTTTTAATTTTGGAATCAATATTTTTTTGTTATTTGTCAAAACTGAGAGGATACAGTTAGAAAAAATTAATTTCTAATTTAATAAACAAAAACATTTAACAATTAAAGGAATTCTAATGAAAATTTTACATGAATTCAACTTTTGACCAAGATCTTGACTCATGTTAATTTTTCATAAATTTCAGTTTAAGATGTTTAAGTTATGATTATGGCTACGGTCAAAAGCAGGGTCGCCCAAAATACGCGAAATTTAGAACCTGAAATATGCACCATTAAATGCAAAAAATATATAAAAGCATGATTTTATAAAAAGACATACCAATAGGTAACAATTTTATGAGAAACAATTTAAGAGATAATTCTCTTTAACTAAACAGCTGAAAGAATATTGTGTAAATATTATTGTGGTGTTAAGAATGATATTTTAGTTAAACTATCCAGAACAAAGAAATGTTTTCAAAATTGTCTGTTTATATGTAATGCATAAGTTTATATGTGAAATATGCTAAATATGCCGATGCATATCTTCGTGGGCTTTGATCATATATAACAGTTAAGAGATATGTTGAAAAGCCACCAAGTTAAGTAAACACTTTAGATGAGTTTAAAGATGAAAATCAATAAATTAAATTTATAAAAGTATTTACTTTCCAAAAAATAATATACATAAAGTAAGCTTACCTTTACATAAAGTAAAGTTTGAATTTAAATAATCCATGAATATGAATATATCAGAAGTAGAAATATTATTTTAAACAGTAAACTAAAACTTTGACTTTAAAATTTTCAATTTTTTAAATCTGACAGTTTGCGCTAGATAACGTAAATGCTTGATTTTTATGACATGTTATTATTCTAAATAGTGACATGTCATTGTATAATCTTTTTAATGTTATAACACCCTGTCATAAAAACCGAATACCCTACTATTGTGACATATCATAAAAATCGAGCAAATACGTTAATAACCACTGTAATGGTAATATTTTTTTTACTTTTTGACGTGTAACATTTAAAAAAAGCGAAAAAGTGCTTATTTTCCTTCATTTATAAATTATTTTATTAGTTTTTATTGAGTCCAACTGTCTAACTAACTCATTTACCCTCGGATAGACTTTAATTATTTTAGTAAATGAGTCGAACTAAGCAATTTAAATAAATAAAAAAATAGAGATTTAAAGAAATCTATATAAGTTTATTAAGAAGAATATTATAGATACTGGCAATCAAGTTTGCGACCAGACTTTAAATAAAAATTTAAAAAGGATTTAAGTTTGTGACCAGAATTAGATATGACATAGGATTTTTTGCGCATCTTTAAAATTCAACAGCAATAAAATGAAAGAACTATTCAATTTTATTAGGCCAGTTTTGGCCATTTTAAGAATTCATCATATTTTGATATGCAAGGTATAGTTTGTGTCTGCCTGAGAGCTATAATTAGATAATGGAATTTTTTATTATTTTTAGTATTGAATTAGTGAATCTTATACAATAATTTAAAAATTTTTACAGAATTTTTTCTGTAAAATATTACTTAAGGTAATCCTTGAAAAAAGAGAATTCTGAAAAGAGAAGGAAAGGATGTTATAGAAATTAAAATTTTTATTTTTTCAAAACTCTAATGTATCTGTGTTGTAATCTTTTAATTAAAAATGAAATCAAACAATGATACGAGTCGTTAGATGAAGGGCCTGTAATTTTGAATTAATTAGCGAACCTAGTTGATTCAAAAGTTTCAATGAAACAAAATTATACAAATAAAATAATATTTTCAATTAAATCTTATTTTTATTTTATTTTTGTTTTTTTATTTTTATTTTTTTTTTAACTTTATTTTATTAAAATTACTTTTCTGCTTATTAAAAGAGACCTCTATGAGAGGCTAAATAATTACTTAATAAATAAATAAATAAAAGTAAAAAATAATTTTTTTGTTTCTGATCAGAGCGTGGTGATGGTCAAGTAAGAAATCAAACTTATTTGAGGAAAATATCTGGTTCCAAGTTCTTTTTAAGTTACAAGCATAAAAATAAATTTGTACTAACTGTAAAAATAAATGACTTATTGTTTCGATGAAAACAAAGCTTAGCGAATAATATACTCATTCTTTCCAATTCTGAGTTAAAAATTTAGAAACGACTTTACCATGAGGATAAAACTCTTTAAGGCTTAATTTTTTTGAAGTAATATATTTTGTTAATATGTTAAGTAAAACTTAAGTATTTATTTAACTTAAATTTTGGAATTCAGTATTTATCTTAAGAAATTACGGATTTGCTTAAGTATAAAAATTCGTTTAAATACTTAATGTAAATCCCTGATTGATAGTTTGACCTTTTTCTGTTTAAAAATATCTAAGATATTAAAAATTTATTTTAATTTTTGAAAAATGTATAAAAGTCGACTTAAATATAGACTCATAACCCTAATTTAAAACAATTAATTTTTTATATTTTTTTTAAAGTACTTTAGTTACAGTACTAATACCTTTCACTCGTGCGAACTGAATTGGCAATTAAATTGTATATTATACTTTAAAAATCATTTAAATTTCTATAATACGAGTCCTTTTTTTAGTAGAATTATCTTTGAATTATTTACTTTCTTGGCATAATTCTTGTTTGAAAACTATGTTGTCAAATCCATAATATGCACTTGCATTTGTTTCTTTATAAAGTCTTCCGAATTCAATTGTCATCTAAAATAGCTAATAAATAATTTGAAAGTTTATTTTGTTTTATATTATAGTTATTGTTACTCTCAAGCTATCAGAAATCATTTTAAGAAATGTTTTTTTAGTTTCCCAAGCGTATCCAATATAAGGAAAATAATAATATTCATTCAATATTTCAATGTTATTTTCAAGATTTAGTAACTTAACACTTATGTAGTCCGCTCTAGCTTTTGAATTTGAATACATTAGAACATCATAATTTAATTCATAGCAATAATTGGGTGACAGAAAGATTTTATTGAAAACAATTGAGGCCTTAAATGGCTCTTGATCATTGTATTTTGCTTGAACGAATTTTCCTTAGAAAAAAAAATATTATTTTTTAAAAATCAATTTAAATAAATTCTTAAATAAGTTACCATCGGAACATTTTGATAGATTTGAGTTTTGGGTTATACATTCAAAACTATTTGTACAATGATAAAAAATACTTTGGTTAAAGCTAAATGGAACTTGACAATATAAACCATTTTGTGCAGGTTTTCCTTTGAAGAAAATACTTAATTTTTATTTTTTTTTTTCGAATTTCAAGCGTAATGAAAGCAAAAAAAATACTTATTGATGAGACATCAGTTATTGTTCGATTTAATTCTGGTATAAAAAGTGACTTGGCAATTCCAAAATTAGGAAGAGATGAGCTAAATAAATAATTACAATTGTCTGAATCAAAGTCACATTCGAAACTGATGTTCTTGGCAACTACAAATTGTATTTTTAAGACTAAATATAAATAAAAATTTCTTAATTTCAATGAATAATAAAATTTATATTTTATATGTTTTAGAATACTTAGAGCTATTATGGATTTTTTAAAGAAAACAGAATTTATCATTTTTCAGTTTTATTTTGTCTTTTATCAAAAGATTCGAACTATTTAAAAGAAAATCTCATGAGTTAAAATTCAAAAACTTGAATAGACTAAAACCTTTTTGGTAAGTGTTTTGATTAATTTAAGTTAGAATAACTTTTTTTTTTAATAATTTATATAATTAATTTTTTAATTCAATATTTGTTTTTTTTTTCAAATTTTGGCAAGACAATATAAGGGCTGATTTTTGTTTTGTTGGGTTTATCTTGAATTCTCGATTTGCTTTTTGTCATCTGAATATAAGATAAGATAAGGCTTATGCTTTTAAAAACGATTTCTAAGAAAACATTCAGTCTTTATTTGATTCTAAAAATTTAAATTTTTGAAAATGATTTATTTGAAATTGAAACTTTATGTGAAAAATTGGTATAAATTTCTTACAAAATATTTACCATACCAATTAAAAATAATTAAAACTTGATAAACTCGAACTAAATTTTACTTTTCTTTCTATAACAAAAAGCCAGAGTTAGTTAAAAATGTTTTAGATAAAACTAAAAATATTCAAAACATTTAGGAAATAAAATACATTTTCTTTTATGTCTGAAATCTCTCAGTTTAAAGTAAACTGACAACGAATTACTTATTTTCTTATTTTTTAAAAATGGTACCAACTTTTTATTGATTGCTTATCGAAACTTTTAGGAGAAAAACTGGTGTAAATTAAATTAAGACTCGTGGACTATTTAAACTGATAGGTCAAATAAATACGTAAAATTTAAAACACTAACTTATCAAATAAAAATATCTTTCCATGGTAGCTTTAGAAGCATATACAACGATTCTTATAAAAGTGTAACGTCAACCGTCAACCGTCACTTTTGACCGTAACCGTAACCATAGCTCAAACATCTTAAAATTGAAAATTAAGTCCAATAAACATGGGTTACGGTTACGGTCAAAAGTTACGGTTGACGTTACATTTATATTAGAACCACTGTAAATATAGAGAAAAAAACATTGATTTTAAACTATTATTAGTTTTGTTTCATAACCAACAGAGGGTCAGATACAAATTTCAATTTTTTTATTAAACAAGTTGGATTGAACTCTTTTATCTTAAAATCCAGAAGATAAAAGACTTTGTATCGTTTGAAAACAGAAAAGTTTTCAATGTTGAAATTAATTTACTCATAGCGATCTTAAGAAAATTTTGTTCATATTCTCTACCAATTCAAAAAAATATTTATACAGTACAAAGTTAAAATAAGTTAACGGCGTGTTCGAACATTGTTGGAAAAAATGTTTGAAAATGTTCGAACACGCCGTTAACTTATTTTAGCTTTGTACTCTAATTTGCTCAAGTGAATTATCAATTTGTAGTTCGTATTAATAAATTTATTAATTGATTAGATTTATAATTACCTTTTTTGCACCCTAAAAGTCAAAAAAATAAGTTTAGGAACAACATAAAAGAAGTTCGACTTATTATCAATATTATTTCGGTTTTTTTAATATTCAAGATTAATCAATTGGCTAGTAACCTTATCTATTGCTAAGCAATTAAATTCCTCGTTTAATTATTACAAAAATTCTTTTTTTAGAAAATTTTTTTAAGCGATAGCACATATACTTTAGACAACTATATAAACTAAGTCGACCGGAATCGACCCAACTCTCGAATAAAACCTAAATTCAAAATTAAAAATAGAATTTTTAAAATAAAATTTCCAAAAACATGAACTATTTTTAAAATTTATTAAGATTAGTAATTTATCCTTAAAATCGGATCGTATATATCCGAGAACATGATTCTTCCAAAATTCATTTGGTTTTGACCAACCTTTAACTAATAATTTTGACGCATAATGAATCTAGGAAATTTATATTTAAAAGTACAGACAAGAAAAAATATAAATCTGAAAAATTTTAACGATTTTTAAACTTATGACAAGTCTTTAGAACGAAAACTTAAACTTTTTAAAAGAAAAAATGCTTACACTGTTTAAGTATGTGTGTTTAAATAAATTATACTTGTCTTCTAAAAAAAGTAAAAAAAAAACAAAATCTGATTTTTTCGAGGCCTAATGTATAGTGAAAAAAAGCGAACTTAAATTCATAAAGCTTTAGTTTTTGAATTTAATTCAGGTTTGATTTGCTAAATTCATTGAGAACATAACTTTCATTCTCTGGCCTTTTTTTAGCAAAATTCGTAGCTAAAAATTGAAAAAAAAAAGTGGCCATATTATTTTATTCCTAGAAAATTTTCACAAAACAATATGAGTAAACTGAAAAATTTTCAGAAATGGGGCTTTTTAATTTTAATCTTCTGAGTCCATAAATAATTAAGAAATTTGAAACCGTCTTGCAAAATAATTTAATTTTCTTACGGAAAACGTACAAAAAAATTTATTATAAAAAGTATATAATAATGATTAAAATTATAAAAAAGTTAATCATCACAATTTTAGCTCATTATCTATTTCTTCTTCAGCATCTTTAAAATCATCTCTTGGAGAACTTTTAGGTTCCATTTGAATTGAATTAAAATTATCATCAATGTAATCATTTTCTTTTGACATTTTATCACTTTTGGATCTAGCCGACATGTTAATAATGATTACAATTAATATAATAACAATTAGAGATCCTCCTACGCCCCCTAGAATAGCCCATATATTTGTACCTGAATCATCATCTTGATTTTCGGATTTAGATAACGTCAAACCATCAAAGCCCATATAGTTAATTGCTTTATTTTGTTCTTTTCGACCAATCTCAACTATAATCTAATTAAATAAAATAATAATTATACTAATAAATAAAACTCGATATTTTTAAGAAATAAAATAACTTTAAAATTTTGTTCATCTTTATCTTTAATATTCAATAAGTAACTATGTTCTCGCCATTTATTCTCATTCTTACTATCTAAAAGAATCTCAGCAATTTTTATATCTCTGTCAAGTCGAGACTTGGTTTCAAATCGAGCAGTTAATTTAATGTAATCTAATGCTTTACTACAATTAAGATCAGCACAATACATTATTGTAGAAAAATTAACATTATATTTTCCCGTGTTATCAACTTTTAATGTAAACTTTCCAATTGAATTAAATACTTCACCACTTTTTGGAGCATTAGCAATTAAAAATAATTCATTCTTGCATTCATCATATACAGGACCGTTGGTTGAATTCCCAACAAAACATTGAAATTTTTTATCAATATTTGCACAATAATTATATTCCAAAGATTGAAAAATAAATGGTATGATACATCTCTTATTTTTATTCTGGGTTGGTAAATCTAATAAAGATAAATATAATTAAAAAATTAATTAAAAATTTTTATTTTAATAAGCTTGTTACTAAAAGAATTCCAACTTGTTATTGTAAAATTTGTTTTAGGGATACTAAAGTTGGTTGCTAAATAAGTAAAATCAGAATTATTTTTATTTAATGAGAAAGGACATTTGTAATTGTCGAAAGAACATGAGATATAATTGAAAGTTGGGTTTTTTGTAGAAGTTTCGGATGTAGAAGAAGAAGAGGGAAATATCGAACTAAAAGAGGTTGAACTTGATAAAAGAGTTGAAAAAGATGTTTTAAAATTTGTATTTGTTGCTGGTACCGTTGTTGTTGTTGATGTTATAATGGTTTTTGTTGTAGCTGATGTTGGAACTGTTGGAGTTGAAGAAGTAACTGTTGTTAGTGTAGAGACTGTTGAAAGTGTTGTAGAAGTTACAGAAATTGTTGTAGTTTCAGAGACTGTTGGCGTTATGCTTGAAATTGTTGTTGTAGTTGAGGTTGTGGTTGTCGTTGGTACTGTAGTTGTTGTTGGAATTGAGGTTGTGGTTGTCGTTGGTACTGTAGTTGTTGTTGGAATTGAGGTTGTGGTTGTCGTTGGTACTGTAGTTGTTGTTGGAATTGAGGTTGTGGT
>NTPY01000418.1:50409-65088 GCA_002922825.1 Brachionus calyciflorus
TCCTTCAAAATAAGGTCGATTGGTATTTTTATCAAATCTCGCTCCCCACTTAAGCAAGTCTGCTCGGCAGCTTTCCACTGATCTAATAAAAACATTAGAATCATTTGCAAAATAGATAACATCATCAGGATAAATTTCTTAGAATGTTTTATCTACGAATTGAGCCAATAAATAAGCATTGAAATTGCAAGTTTTTTTTGATGCTTCATTTAAGGCAAAAGCTTTGGCTTCTATTTCAAGCTCTGGATAATTTTCATAAAATGTTATGCGTTTGTAGCATCCGCGACCGTCTCTAAGATTAACACAAGGATCATCTTCGTCGATAATTGTAAGGACACAGAGTGGCAAGTTCTTATTGATAAAAGATTTAACGATTCCAGAATTAGCCGAACGTTTCAAATTTTATATTTAACATTCGAAGAAGTGTATAAATTGCGACCCTTATTATTCTCATATGTTAAATCCAGGAATTAGATCAAATAAAATAGCAAATAAATTCGAAATAGTTTGAATGTCAATGTTGTTTTGTATTCGAGTCTGGTAATCTTTAATAAATTTAAATCAAAAAATGTTAAATAATTTTTTCAAATCATAAATATTTACTTGAAATCTGAAAACTTTCAGTTTCGCACTCAACTGACTTTTTTAAAGGAGTATTTTTGTGTTGGTTGATAGGATTATCGATTAAGCTTTCTTCAAGGCTGAAATAGACCTCATCCAAATTAAAAACATTTTGTCCTTGGTCCCCGGTATCTTCAGGATCTCTAATCAAGAGTATTTGATCAGTTCTTTTATTAAAATTTTCTTCGCCGGCTCTCGATCTTTTGGTTCTTGGGGGCATTTCAGTGTTTATTTTATATCAAGTGGAACAAAGGACAAAAACAAACAATAAAAAAAACCTTCTAGTAACTTTTGTTCAGGAGACTCTAAAGTATATTATTTTAGAAAAAGATGTAAGGATTGCTACAAAATGAAGGACTACATAGTTTTTAAAAAACGCTGAAAAATAGGGATTTTTTAAGATATAATAGAAATTAAAAAAAATTTCTAAATTTTTTCTTATATTTGGATATTGTTAATTCATTTATGATCTTTAGAATAAAAAAAAATTAGCAAAAAAAAAATTATTTTTTCGCATTATATTTTAATTTAAAAAAAACATAAAAATAGCAGTTTTTAAAAACAAACATAGCTCGATAATTAGATAATATAAGACCCCCCTTTTTTTTTTTAAAATTTTCTATGATCAATGAGGTTCGAAAAAAATCAAAAAAAAAATTTATGAAAATCATTTAAAAAAAACGGAAGTTTATGATTTGGGCCACCTTAACTTTGTTTAGAATTGGACTGTAGCTAATTTTGTAGTTTAAGTTTAATCGAATAAAATTGTTCAAGTTGAAAACAATGTAGGTCGAAAGATGATGAGATTAAGATGCCGATATCATCAGTGGCGTAGCCAGAGGGTTTTTGCTTGGGCTTTAGCCCAACCAGCTTGAGAAAATGGGTGGTACAGCAACCCCCCCCCCAATTCTGAGAAAACTTTTGGAAAAGATTTCATTAGTATTAATGATAACTTAACTTTTCTAGATAAAAATTAAATTCTTTTACTCAATAATCACTTAATATATATTTTTATAAAATTATATAAAGATTTTTTCAAAATAGTTAATAAATGTTGTCTGGCAGATGTTTTAACTTTACGCTTTGGCATATCGTAATATAAAGATTCAAAAAAAGGAAATTATTAATTTTATACTATATATCTATTATAATATTACGGCCTATTAAAATTGAAACCCCAAAAAACGAATACTTTACCCCAAAATTTTAATATCTCACCCCTAAAATTAAATAAATTATCCCGAAAATTAATTTTTAAAACAGTTATTAAGATTGACACTTAATAAAAAAAAAATGTCACAATTAATTTTTTTTACACTAAATTTATTGAAAAATAAATAAATTAATTTAAATAAAGGAGAAACTCAAGGATCAATATTCGTTTAAGATAACGAGCACTCAAATCATCCAGCTGAAGAGAATACCTCATTAATTCCCACTGAAGTCAGAGAAAAAATAATTTATTTGCGGTCACTCGGTCAAAAAAAAAAAAAATAAAAAAAATTTAATAAAAGAAGGTCTTCAACCACCTACTGATAACCAAATACAATATATGATTAATTCAGTATCAGTTAACAACAACAAAAAATGCACCATGAATGATTTAAAAACATCGTGCGAAGAAAAAACAACTATTCCTGAAGATGACGATCGCGTTTTTGTTGGTAAATTCGAATTATAGACTTTTCCATTTCCGACTTTTCGACTTTTTTAACAACAAAACGTCTAATTAAATTTGCAGAAAAAGGTGAACATTTTTGAGTGATGCAACCTACAAATTAACCTATGAAAATTTTCCAATAATTACCGGCGGTTCTTTCGATTTTTTCTATTTTTTTTTCAAGCCCTAAAAGAAACTTATGAGCTTTGCTATCAAAACACAATTAATTTTACAACTCTTATTGCAGATAATGCTTCAGCAATTACAAATGGTTTCCAAAAAGTTTTTGAAATGCAAAAAAGAGTAAATTGTTGGGATCATGTTCATAAAATATCGAAACACATATGCGCTCCATAAGTAAGATTCAAGCAATGAGAATGATGGATGATATTAAAAAAATTCAAAGAATATTTGATACTCAACTTTTTAAATCAGCAACTGATCTATTTACAGATAAATGGTCAAAAGTAAATGGAAAAGCCATCGAGACATTTTTAGAATATTTCAGTAATCAATGGTGCAAAGATGGAAATAATGGATGGTATGAAGGTTATGCTCCAGGATTACCAAGTACAACTAATGCATTGAGTCGATTCATGAGAAAATTAAAAGTGCTCTTCAAAAAAAACGCTTTGGTTTAATTCCATTTTATCTGATAATATCATCAAAGAGTGAACCATTGAAAGATCACCAACATTATCTTTGACTGATCCAGCAACAAACAATGTTAGAATAGTTGAGAAATTGATTCAAAAGATTTTTAACGATTTTCCAATAATCGGAAAATTTGATCTTGTTGAAGCATATAATTGGAATAATGAAAACAAAAAAATAATTCATTCAAGACAAGATGATTGTTTTTAACTCCCAGCTGAAGAAAATCATGATATTTCAAAAGAAGAATGTAAAATTTTCAATGAATCACTTTCCTGAAAAATTGGCCAAATTTTGATGCTATGATGAAAGTATTATTCAAGATTTATCAAGTAAAATATGATGAAACAAATTGGACGTATTTGCAACTGCTGGTACTGGTTTAAACATTATAAATGTCATCATATAATTTCAATTGCTGCTAGAAAAAAAAATGTAATTTCGATTCAATTGGGATGGATATTCCGATTCAATCTAATAGAAAAAAAGGAAGACCGATAAATGCACTTTCTGCTAAACAAGAAAAACACGTGGAGTCGATACTGGTGCAAAGGGTATTGAATCAAATGAAGAAGACGAAAGAGAAAAGAATGAATCAAAGAGACCAAGAATGGAAACTACTCAACCATCAATTGAATTAAATTACAAATTATGTGGACATTGTGGTATAAAAATGATTAAATTTAGATATTGGGGATGCCCAAATATATGTGGTAAAAATTAAAAATTTAATGTTAATTAAAAACAAGTATTGTTTTTAATTTTTGGTTAAAATAACAAAAAAAAATAATTTTTTTTATAATTTGTGTATTTTTTTTAAAATTGTTTATTTTTTTAATTAAAAGTAAATTCTTAATAAAAATAGGGTAATAATATTAAAATTTGGGGTTTTTTATTTAAAATTTAGGGTACGATAACTAAATACGCGCTTCTCAAATATATATATTATTTAGAATAATTATAAGAACATAGAAACAGTTTAGTTTAATACAGTATGACTAGAAAATTTAGAACATTAAGATTTTTTTAATAAGGGTTTGTTTATAGAAAGCTGGGCGGCTAAATAAAAAAACAAAAATAAATTATTCTATTTGAATCTTAGTGAGAAATAAACAGGTTTTGGCAAAGATTCAATCATATTCTTTACTAATTCACTTGGAATTTTCAAACATTCATTAAAAATAACGTTTTTTAAATGCTCTACTGACTTAATCTTTGTATTGACCATTTTATGATCAATATATGACCATTAATTCTCTATTTGATTAATATCCGGTTATATTGAGCACCAAAGGAGAACCGGTATTTGTTTTTCTTTAAGCCAGTTTCGAACCATATGAGTATTATGTGAACTAGTCCCTTCTTGCTGAAAAATCCAATCTTGACACTGATCAAAAAAATTTCCGCTGATGGTAAAAAATGATTTTTCACGGTCTCCATGTACACATACTGACTTATTCTATATGTATAAATAGTGCAAAATACAGTACCTTTAAGATTAATACATCTTCAAATTCCAATCGAACCACCACCATTCTGCAACTTTGGTAAACAAAACTTACTTAGATACTTTTCGTTTTCGAAACTTTTTAGGAACACTCTTGACTTTCTGTTTTATACTTGAAATTAGATTTATTACTAAAAATAGCTTTAGACCAGTCTTTAAAAGTCAGTCTTCTTGGTTCTTTGCACCATTTGAACCATTTTAACCGGTCCAATCAGTCAAAAAAGGATTTTTTATAGCAGTATATGACTTTTTATTTTTTCAAAACCTTTTTTATTTACTTACACCAACTTAGTATTAAAGTCAGATGATAGCTGTCTATAGCTTATTGAAGGATTGATTCTGGATTACAAATATAAGACTCATCTCAACTGGTAAGCTTTCGGGTCTTTTAGACCTTGGTAATTCTTTGGTCATGGAGGTCATTTCTTAATTAACCTTAGTTGGAAACACACATTTTCTCAATACTCTAACTAGATCAACTATTTCTATATGAGATTGTGTCTTTTCTCTCAATGGTCAAATTTTTGCCACCTTTGAGTCTCAGTTACTTTTTTTTTGCCCATTTTTATGGAAAATCAGCAATATGGTACAGCTCAATAAAACCAAAGATTTTTATAACCATAAATAATAAATCATTTATACAAAGTGAAAGTAATCAATAAAAAAGACGTTACAAACGTTGTATGATAAAAAAATGGGAAGGATTGTCAAGGTGAGGTAAAATTTTTGGAAAAAAACTTATTTTCTAAACTTTGTAAACTAATTTTTGTGTGTGAAGGAGTGTTCAGAAAATTTTTTTTTGGACAATTTTGATATTAAAATAAAAATAAAAGATATTCTTTAAGATGATGTTGTGAGTAATTTAAATAAAAAATTTTGAGCCCCCCATTTGAAAACTGCTGGCTAAGCCTCTGGATATCATCCAACAATTAGTGATCATGTTATATAATTACCGCTTGAATAGATCGATCAAATATTAAAAAAATAATTGAAAATTTACCTAATGGAAAAAGTTCAGCTATAAGTAGAATTTCTTACGAAATGCTTAAATACAGCTCGAGCGATATACTTGCTGAATATATAACTGGAATTTTTGAGAAAATGATTAGGAGTCAACAGATTCCGTATATCTTTAACATATCAATCTTAAAACCAATAATTAAAGACTCAAAAAAATCCAATAAGGACCTTAGTAACAAACGACCTGTTGCGATTTCAGACGCATTTTCGAATCTTTTTGAGGCTGTGCTATTGGACAGAATTGAAGCTACTTATATTGACAAAAAAACGATTCGGCTTTAAAAAAATCCTCTTGTGGACACGCTATTTTCGTGCTAAAACAGGCGTCTAAGTTAAGTAACTTTATCCTAAAACGTTTTTACGTTTGATTTTTTACGTTTTACGTTAACTTAAAAAGTTAAAACGTTTTTACGTTCAATAGATGCCTCAAAAACATTCGATAAAGTTATTCGAACTAATCTTTGGGCCAAATTGATTGAAAAAGGTATCCATCCTGCTATTATAATTGCAACAACCAATTACTACCCCCAGTCTCTTATGATAATACAAAATGGTAACGAATACTCAGACTTATTTAAAACAACGTTAGGAGTCCGACAGAGAGGAATAATGTCACCAAAACTCTTCTCAATTTACATAGATGACCTAATAACCCAAGTTGAGTCGTTCGGCCTAAAAATATCAAACTGCCTAGCCTATTATTTATTTAAAGTCTAAGGCTAGGGCAGTTTGCCGACCACTTTACAATGAGCTGTCAAATAAAGCGCATTGTGTTGTTCCATAAGATTATAAAAATAAAACAAAAATAAAGTGAGAGTATATAAAAAATAGATTCCTATGAAATTTACAGATTTACAACTTTAAGTATATAATAATATCTTTTATTTCTTTTGAAATTTCATTTGGTAAATTCGAATTGATTGCACTTTGTATGATTGACTTTGTGAATTCATTATTATTAAGTCTGATTAAGTGATCACATTTTATCATCTCTAGCCTATGTAAGGTTGGTTCTATTTTTAAAGAGTATAGAAGGTCACTTGTTTTACACCTATTTGCGCCCCAATGATCATCTTAATTAAGTTACCTTCGACTCTTTTAATTTTGTTTTGCTCGTATTTGTTCAAGTTATAGTTTTCTAGACAATAATAAAGTACTGGGCGGACGTATGTGTTGTAGAGATGTCCTTTCATATTAGGATGTATAATTTCAGTATTTAACAGTTTTTACCTAGTTAATCACTTGTTCATTCAGAGTCAGATTACCTTGCCAAATGTCATGAATAATTTCAGTATTAAGGCCTAATTTTGTTATTTTGGCTAAGGACACCAAAGCTAAGTTTTTCCTTTTTTCAATGTGTGTATTATTTTTATCATTGTGAGTTATATGTAGACCTAAGTATTTAACAGTTTTTACCTGGTTAACCAAAGATACTTTTTTCTACTTCAAACACATTTGAGAAGGTATACAATACAAAAACTTTTTAGAATTCATTAAATTATCGGATTTTTCTTCTTATAATCAAAATCTTGGACTCAATCTAAAGTTAAATAGAGGAAAAAATTAATTTCCATATTTCATTGGGATCTACAGTAAAACATAGAAAAGAAAAAATGTAGAAAAAAAAATATATAAAGAAAAAATATCGAATGATACGAAATATAGAAAAAATTAGAAAAACATAGAAAACTAAAAATATAGAAATTTAAAATATCGAAAGACCAAAAAATATAGAAAATGAAATGAAAGTTACCAATAGGCAATTGATCCCTTAAAATGACAACGAACATAATTTAAAAGTAGAGAATTTTACCTTTAAGTGGAAACCACAATAAAGTGAAGTAAAAACCACTTTTAAGTCGGTTTCACGGAAACACTCTAAAGTGACAAAAAAACACTCAAAATATTTACAGTATCGTCATTTTTTACAACTATCAGAGTTGGCTACAAGAGCATTGGGTAATATAATAATTTGAAAATTAAATAAATTAATTTTCCATATTTTTCTATTTCTTTATTTTTCTTTCTATGTTTTATTTGGTTTTCTATATTTTCTTGTTTCGATATTTTTTTTTCTATATTTTGACTGACCCCAATTTCATTGATTATTTTTAGCAGTTTTGATTTACATTGAAAGTCTTTATAGTTTTATATTTGATTTTTTTTGATGTTTGAAAATTCTTTGAAAACGATCTAAAATTTTTAAAAATCGTAGGTATTTTTTTTCTTTTAGAAAAACATTCATAATGAATTTTTTTTGATTTTTCAATTTTAAAAAAATTAAAATATCCAGTAGAAAAAAATATACAGTACAACTCTAAACAAAGTTAACAGGTTTCGAAGCCGGACTTTAGCCGCTCCAGAGCCCGGCTTAAGTCGAAAAAAGTGGCTACGAAACTTCGGATTAAGCCAGCATTTTTTTAATATCGGGTCAAGAACCTGGCTCTTGAACCGGCTTCGAAACTTAAATTAAAATTATAATAAATTATGCTAATGAGCTTGACCAAAATAGTTATGAGGTGACGTGAAAATTTTAAAAAATCCTTTTATTTATTCAAAAAAATATTTATGCTCTTGAACCGATTTTCAAAAACCTTGGCTTCGAATCTTGGCTTCTGACCGTTTAAGCCGGCTTAAGCCGCTCCGAAACTTTGGTTTAAGTCGGGTGTTGACTTAATTCAGAATTGTACTGTATGAAAAAAATAGATTTGAAAAAGAAAAAAAAAGACAATTATAATTTGTTAACTCATGGTAAAAAAAAAACTCTATTAACTTTTTTGAATCTTTATTTAAATTTTAATTTGAATTGATACTTAAATACCTTCAAGTTTAAAAGAATCTTGAGTTACTTTATTTTTTATTTTTAAGATTTTGTAAATCTTAAAACTTAAAAATCCTATAGCAACTGATGAAGCAGATGCTCCTACTATAATACTAATTAAAACAATTGGCGTAAGCTTTGCTTGATTTTTTTTTGTAGTTAATAACAAAGTTGATGACTCAGTAAATTTAGTAGTCTCTACGGAAGTTGTTTTCTCTGATTTAGTTGAGCTTGAAGTAGGAATTTTAGTGGTCGAGGTTGTTGTTGCAACCATTGTAGTTGTTTTTGCTGCTGGTACTGTTGTAGTTGAGCTTGAAATAGGAATTGTAGTGGTTTTGGTTGTAGCTATCGTGGTTGAGGTTGTTGTTGAAACCGTTGGAGTTATTGTTGTTGTTGGGACAGTCGTGGTTGTTGTTGTTGTTGGGACAGTCGTGGTTGTTGTTGTTGTTGGGACAGTCGTGGTTGTTGTTGTTGTTGAAACCGATGAGGTTGTTGTTGTTGTTGGGACAGTCGTGGTTGTTGTTGTTGTTGAAACCGATGAGGTTGTTGTTGTTGTTGGGACAGTCGTGGTTATTGTTGTTGTTGAAACCGTTGAGGTTGTTGTTGTTTTTGTTGAGACAGTGATGGTTGTTGTTGTTGTTGGGACAGTGATGGTTGTTGTTGTTGTTTTTGGGACAGTGATGGTTGTTGTTGTTGTTGAAACCGTTGAGGTTGTTGTTGTTGTTGTTGGGACAGTGATGGTTGTTGTTGTTGTTGGGACAGTGATGGTTGTTGTTGTTGTTGTTGGGACAGTGATGGTTGTTGTTGTTGTTGAAACCGTTGAGGTTGTTGTTGTTGTTGTTGTTGGGACAGTGATGGTTGTTGTAGTTGGCTGAATTGTTGTTGTTGAATCTTTTGTTACATCTGTTGATTTTGTTGAAGAACCTGGTGTTATATTGGTTGTTTGAGACCCAGAATCTTTTAATTTTAAAACATATTTATGCTTTCACAAATAAAAAAATTCTGTTACAAGAACTTATATATTAATCTTAAATATCTAAATGCAATCTACCTTATATTTTTAGAACATTTAAACCGGAAATAAAAAACTCATTTTCTAATTGATTTTTTTCGTCAACTTAAAACAGTCAAACTAATAATTTTTTTGTTATATTGAGTAAAACACCTAAAGTGGTTCTAATATAAATGTAACGACAACCCTCAACGGCAACTTTTGACCGTAAACGTAACCATATCTCAAACACCTTTAAATTGAAAATTATTGACAATTAACACGGGTTACGGTTACGGTCAAAAGTTACGGTTGAGGGTTGACGTTACATTTATATTAGAACTACTGTACTTAACCTAGCTTGTGGCCATCGAAACGCTTCTTTAATTTAATTTTATATTTACTTCTTCAAAATTGGAGGTTAATTCTAATCAATAAATAAATAATTTTTAACTACATGGTCCTTTTTTATTTTAAAACTAATAGTTTAAGAAATCATTTCAGTTCTTACGCTTAAAATTTATTTGCAAGTTTTTGAAAGATTTTTTTCCTAGAAAACGTTTACCTGCATCACTAATCGATTAAAAGAAAATAATTATTCAAATATTCAAAAATATGGTATCATTTTTTAAAAATAATTATAAAATCGTCACAATTAAATGGTGAATAAAAATTTAGATTTTGTTTCAATTGCATTCTTCAACATTAAACTTCCAATAAAAGTTTTTTGTCTTGTTTTTAAATCTAGCTTCCAGCAAAATGCACCTTATATGAACTTTATATTGAACTTCGGTCATAACCGGCAAAGTGCTAATTTTGCTATTTTTTGCCTAAAAAAAAACAAAAATTTAAATACGCAATTGCTTCCACAATGAATTTTTTTAGAACCAATCCCCTTTTCTTTTAATTTCACCAAAAACTTTTAAATGTAAATAATTAAAGAATTGTTTCTAAAAAAGTCATTGTGCAAGTAATTGCGTATTTAAAAAAGAAATTCAGTATCTTAATCCAGATACCATATAATTTAACCAGAGTTGCGATCAGTAACATGAAAGTCAGTTATCAGTCAGTTTCAGTTTTTTTGTAACTGTCAAAACTCCGAAAACAAGGATTTAGTTAAAAAAGTCCAAAATGACTTTAATACTTATGCAAAACTTTTTGAAAATAAGGTTGTCGAGGTATCAGGAAAATATAAACTAAAATATTAAATAAGTACTAAATAATATTTTCGAAAATAAATACCAAATGCAAAATTAGGTAGATTAGAAATATGAACAATTTAAGACCAAAAGGATTCTTAAATAAAAAAAATTTCTTTAGTACTTAATTCTCTAGTCTTTTTTCTTTATTACTAAAATCATCGTATAAAAATCATTTAGTATTAGTTTAACTTTGGCCAAAAAAAACCATAGTTATATCAGTTAAAATCAGTAACTGACAGTTTTTGAATATCAGTAATCAATCAGTTTCAGTTTAACTGATAACTGAAATTATAATTTTTTTTCAGAATATTAATCTAAAATATACTTACTCATATAATTGATTTCAACATGATCAAAACCGAAAATACCGTATTTTGTTCCTTGTGATAATCGTACAAATTCAACTACAAACTTTATTTTGATAAATTTATTTAATTTTTCGATTCTTTTAATTATTTTAAGGCTGGCAAATTACAAACTTTTGTTAGAGTTTTTAAAATAAATTTGTCAAATTTTATCTTGAATAAATTTAATAATTATTTATAAATTTTTAGTTTTTTTTAAATATCATATAACTTTATTAAGCTTTCATCAAGAATCAGCTATTTTTTTTTTAAACTGCAATGTAATTTTTTAGACGGAAATTCGTCTATTTGTAAGACGCTTTTTATGAAAAAGTGGAAAAAATTCACATTTAGGATCATTTACTCTTTAATGAAAATCTTTTTAATCTCCAAAGCAAATTTTTTTTTGGGGAAAAAAATAAGAAAATAAATGTTTCATTTTAGGAATAAAAAATGAAGAGTTCCAAATTTTTATTTTTTTTTCATAAAGAACAAAAAGGATTTTTTTAGGTCGATTTATGAAATCAAATTAGGAAAAATAAAGAAATTTTATTGATGCTCATTTTTTTTTTAAAGAAAAATGAACAAAAAAGGTAAGTAAAATAATTAAATAAATAAGAGCAAATTCTTTTTATAACATTTACAAAAATATGAAGACTTTTTTTACCATATAATATTCAGTTTATAATTTTACAAAAAAGGTCGTTTCAATGAAGTTCTTATTTTTTTCAACAGATAATTGAACCTCCTTTTTTTCCTTTAATTTTTAATTTTAAAATATTTGAATAAATGACTTTTTAGGAGAGGACTTTTTTTCTCAATTCAACTTGCATATTTACAGTGTGGTATTAAAATAATTTTATTCTTTTATTTTGTACAAATCTGATTAAACATAACATGCTAGATATTCAATCCTTAGTATTACCTCTCTTTAAAACTTTTTAACAAAAAAATTCATAAGCAAGAATTTTAGAAAATTTCCAAGAACTTCACTAGCATGAAATATTCTTTTAGGTAAAATGTGATCTATTTTTAGAAATGCTTGATTGTTTAAATAAACTTTACTCTTTAGTCAGCAACAAAAGTTTATGATTTGGTTCGCTTAAACAAGAGAAAAACAAACAAACTTTAATTTTTGTTTCACTAGCTACAAAGCTAAATGACTTTTTATTCCATTTATTTGGCTTACCAAGATTAC
Organism: Brachionus calyciflorus; assembly: GCA_002922825.1. Taxonomy (NCBI): domain Eukaryota; kingdom Metazoa; phylum Rotifera; class Eurotatoria; order Ploima; family Brachionidae; genus Brachionus; species Brachionus calyciflorus. The sequence goes on from NTPY01000418.1 coordinate 62,428, forward strand.
TGTAATCATACTTTTCACTTTTAAAACTATTTGTCAAATCAGATGAATAATATAAACTTATTTGAATGTAATCTCCATCAGCTGTTAAATCAGTAGTATTTGTAAACATTAGGATATAAAAGTTCATTTCATAATTTCCAATTTCTGGCAAAACTATTTCACTCGAGTTTGCTTTACCACTAATTGGAGCACCAGTAGATCTTCCATATAGAAATTTACCTTTTAAGTCAATTTAAAAAATTAAATGTTCGAATAAAATTTAAAATGAATACTTAAGTATTTTACCTAATTTACAATTTCCCGTACGTCCGTCGACAGTCTTGCATGCGTAGTTTGGTGTGATTACCAAATAGCAATGATTATATTCAAAATTTCCTTGTACAAATGGAATGTCACATATTTGACCGTTTGATGTTGGTGTTACTATTTAGTTTTTTAAATTTAAAAATTTTAAAAAGCAAAACAAAAAAAGAAGTATTACTTATTGATGTAACATCAGTAAGTCTATATAAACTAGCTTGTAGAACTGCATTTTCAGAAAAGCTTATAGCATTTAATGAAATATCTCCATTAGGACAGCTACCATTGTCAAAATCACAAAAATAGACTTGATCACAAAGTCTTTGTTGCACAATAACTTTTAATAAAATCAAGCTTATAGTTTATTCAACAGGACGATTGATAAAGAATGTTTAAAAATTGTTTTAATAATTAAATTTTGGTTATCAGTTGATTAAGGTATTTTTTGTTATCATTTTTTATCCCAAATAAATTTTGGTCTTAAGGTAACATAAGCGAATAATTAAAATAAATGACTTAAACGTTGTAAGCCTCTTTTCACGAATAGTTTTGCGATTATAAAAAAAAATTTCAAATTAAAACATCCAAATAAAAGAAACGGTATTTATTTTTGGGTCTAATTTAAACAATTTATCCAAAATGATTAACAAGTAAAAGATATAAAAGGCTATTTATAATTAAAATTAGTTTCAAAGCAAAATGAAAAATTTTACAGAATAAACAAAATCCTAAGAGATACGTGTTGAACCACTTGAAACTATTCATCCTCAATTTTTGATTTCGTTTCAAAAAATCTTTTGGTAGCAAAGTTAATTTTTATAAACTAGAAAAATTTATATTAATTTAAGACTTTCTCTAATCTATCTTCTCTATTTATAAGTATTTTTTTCCTACAAAAAAACAACTTATTTAGATAACACAATTTTATCAAAAATTTTCTAATCGATTCATTTTAATTTGGAAACTTTTATTTTAGTGAATGTCGTTACTTGATAATAATTTAAGGCCGTTTTAGTAATTTTTTCAATAAGTCTTATCATTTTAAGTTTTTGTCGAGCAAATTTATCTTTTTTAAAACTTCTTCTATTATTCATTTTAAAAAAGAATTCTAAGTTGATAAAAAACAAGCTTTGCGTTAAAAAATGATTTAATAATTTAAAAGAATAAATAAAATAATCTAAAATCCAAAAAAACAAATAAAATTTGCCAAATTTTAAATTATCATTTAGAAAAGTGAGAAATACCAAGATTGTTAATTAAAAGTGCTAGGCTTAGTGAAGCAAAGCATAGGAAAAATTCCCAAAATTTGCATAATTTAAATAAAATTTATGATCCAAATGATGAAATTCTTGTTAAATTGGCTCAGCAATGTGAATTTTAGCATACTCGTCTCAAACATAATGGTAATGATGATCTAGAGGCACAAGTCAAGTGGTTTGAGAGCAAAAAAAATCTAAAAAAATATCAAAGATACTTGATAAATCTTGAAAACATAAAAAATGGTACAATCCTTGAAAGATGCTTATCAGGCGATCGAAAAAAGTTTTGGCAAAGTGTAACTAATTTTAAAAAAAGAAAAAAGGAAATGTTTAACACCTCTGGTAGTTGTAAATTAGGTGATTTTGAATCAAAATTCAACATTATACGATTGATTGATTGATTTTGAATCATTTTTTAAAACGCTCTTTTCTCATGAAGACAGACCTAATGATAGTGAACAAGAACGTGTTAAATCAGATGTCAATAGCTATTTTGAGTCGATTAGAGACAAAGTATTCCACGAAATTTTTACGTGTTCCGATTTAATTTATGAGATTAATAAACTCGAATATGGTAAAGCTCCTGGTTATGATTTTGTTGTCAATTAAATGGTCTTTAATGCTAAAGACTCTCCTATGTTTATACAAATTTTGGTAACTTTTTTCAACTCTATTTTTTCATATGGATATTTTCCTAAAAACTTTAATACCTCCATGTTGACACCCATACCAAAGAAAGGAATCTCTAAAACTCCTTCTGATTTTAGGCCAATTTCTGTTTCGTCAGTTTTGGCAAATATTTTTGAGCTTTTATTACTTTCTAAAATTAATTGTTTTAGAGAAATTAGTAAAAATCAATCTGGCTATAAAAAACTAACATCATGTAAACATGCTTATTATTTAGTTAATGAAGTAATTCATTTTTATACGTCTGGGAAATCAACAATTCATGTCGTTAGTCTAGATGCCAGTAAAGCTTTTGATAAAATGTGGAGGTCAGGACTTTTCTACAAATTAAAAAGCAAGGTTGAACCAGTTATACAGTATGTTTAGAATAATCCTAAGAAATTTAAAGAAATTAAACTTTTGGTATAAAAATCTT
>NTPY01000418.1:70394-100966 GCA_002922825.1 Brachionus calyciflorus
AGACGATATTTTTTTGCTTAAAACTTGCTTAAGAGTTTCTTAAGACGTCTTAAGACGCCTCTTAAGCATGTCTTAAGACCCTCTTAAGATTTGCTTAAAAAGTTGTCAACTTATTTCAGAGATGTACTGTAACAATGCTAAAATTATTCTTTAATCCGGCATTGTGAATTTTGGTACAAAAAAACAGTACAATTAATAATTTAACTTAAATAAAAAGTTAAATAAAAATCACTGAAGAGAAAAAAATATGAAACTAAGTGCAACTTCATAAGTTGCAGCTTATAAGAGAGTCTGCAAAATCTCTGAATTCTGCAAAAAAATAAATTTAAAAAAAAATAATTTTTTTAGATAAATATCTTAATTTTCCAGATAGCAAAACTATTTTAAGAACCAAAATAACTAAAAAGACGCTTTAAAATCCAAAAGTGCACTAAATTGTTTTATTTCTTTATCAAGGAATATTTAGTCATAAAAAAAAAGTTGATAAATTTATGTTTGATTGAATCTTTTTTATTTTTGCAGAATGCAGAGATTTTGCAGACTCTCTTATAACCTGCAACTTATTAAGTTGCACTTAGTTGCATATTTTTTTCTCTTCAGTGATTCTTATTTAACTTTTTATTTAAGTTTAATTATTTTTTACTGTTTTTTTGTACCAAAATTCACAATGCCCTTTAATCCAACATTTTTATGTCTGATTATTTCTAAATTTCGGCATAAGTTTTTATAAAAATCAAACAATTAACATTGTAAATTTATTCTTTAATCCGAAATTAAAAAAAAACAATTACTATACAGTGATTTTTTTCCAGAACACGAAGTTTATACAGTTAATATGGTTCAAGTTAAAGCTTAATTTGTTACAAAGGACTGTGGCTTTTTTGCACTTGCTTATGCTTATGATTTGTCACTAGGACACGATCAACAATTTATGGGATAAAATTAGAGTACTTTCATATTTAAGTAGTAGTACCCGCTGCTTCGCTTCCGGTTTAAAATACTAAGTTAAATTTTATCTTTAAAAAGAATCGATCGTAATGTTTTCCAATACCAAGTCAAAGTGAATTATAAAAAATTTTTAAATCATAAAAATATAATCAATGAATAAAAAATTTTTAAATTTAGTAAAATTTGTTCCAAAATATAACAGCTTTTTTTGACACTTAAGAAAAAAAATTAAAATATATTCCCATAAAAGGTGAAAGCACTTACCCAGGCCTGGGCCAGTATTTTCAAAATCTAATGCATTAAAATAAAATTGAACCTTTATTTTAGGCATTAGCATTAGCATTGAATTATTTTTTATTTTTTGGCATTAGCATTATATCGAAATTTAAAGCATTAATAGTGCATTGAAAAAGCATTAGACATAACTTTAAAAACAGTACAATCGAAAACAAAGTCAACGAAAACATAAACAATATTTAAAAACTGTGCAAATTGTTCCGAACATAAAACCGAAACCAAGTAATAGTGAATCTTTTCTTTAAAAAAAGACTGTATGTTTTTAGCAGTTTTAAAAATTATCCTAAAGTTATGAAAATAGTTAAAAAAATTTTAAATTGGCTTTGAGAAAATTCAAAAAAAAAGATTAATTGCGGTAATTTAATTAATATTAAAATCGAAAGGAAAGTAAAATAAGAGGATAGTTTACTGAAAACAAAAGTTTTTAAAAATGAAACGAGTAGCGGACTTGTTGGTTATAATTCAAAAAAATGATTAAATATTTCTATTTTAGTAGAAATGATTACAAAAATTGCTTCGAATCAATTATAAACCTGTTTTGTAACATGCTATAAAATGTTTATTTGTTGTGCCGGTTATGTTCCTGCTTTGTGTTGGTTTTGTTTTGATTATGCTATGTCTCAATAAATAAAAAATTTAATGCTTACTGGCATTAATGGCATTATCATTAAATATCTTTTTTAATCCATTAAATTAATCATTAAATTAATTTTTAGGCAATAGCATTAAAATTACTAATGCTACTGCTACTGCCAATGCTTTTTTGGCATTAGCATTATTACTTGCACAGACCTGCACTTACCCTCCTCAATGAGGTTTGCATATTTTTAAATAATACGCTTAGCCGCATTATTAACCCTCGTAAGTTATTTTACCGATTTTTAATCAAAAAAGAATAAAACAAAATATTTGAAAAAAAAAATAATTATAAAAATTATTTTTTTCGATTGTAATGGCAATGGTAACGGTAATGGTAATGCCGATTTTTCGAGCAAGTGGTGTATGGTAAATCTTAAATTATTGGTATAGTTTAAACTTTTTATTTTAGTTCAAGAAACTCAAAGAACGGTGCCGGATTTCAATGAAAAAAAGCCTATTTTTCATTAAAAGATTGTCTGTACCTTAGGTTAGCTGCAAAAAAACAAAAAAAAAAACATTTTCTTACCCGAATGCTATTTTTTTAAAGTTTTTTTTTTACATTTTTTAAGATAAAATAAATTATAAATATTTGAGTTATAGTGAAATATCTATTTAGAAAGATTAAAGTTTAGCCTGGTAGAAATCGGTCAAGCCATGCAAGTAGCGTAAAAATATTAATAAAGATTATTAAGTCAAGTATAATTAACTTATTTACAAAATATTTTAACACTACCTGCTTGGCGTCATTTAAAAGCCGATTTACATAAAAAATCCAGCACACCCCTTTAAAATTAATAGTTCCCAAATTTAAGATTAAAAGAATGAAACTATCCTTGTATAATTTCCATTTCAGTATAATGATTGTCTAATGAAATGTTTCAAAAAAGCTAAGTAAAATAATAAATAAAATTAATATTATTTTATTATTCACCAATTACTAATTATTTATGTGACTGTTCATTACCTGAGCTTCTAAAAAAATTATAAAAAAAAAACTGTATTTAAAGTGAAGCGTCAACCGGATAAGATTTAGGATCGCATCCGCAATCATAAGAATTATATGCTTATTGAATGGGGTGATTAAAGGTTTCATTGAAGTCCCAGGCCCAAGAGTTCTTATTAAAATCTTTTAAAAATAGAATTAAAGAGACTTACTAATTAAGATAAGTTATTCAAGTTTTAGAAAACTAACTTAAAATGATTAATAGACTAAAATTAATGGTACTTTTGAACATAAAATGCAAATATTAGAAATCCTTAGTACAGTAGTTCTATTAAAAGTGGACGGTAAACCCTAACCGTAACTTTTGACCAGAGATAGGGATTCGTGAAATGAGACTCGAGTCTTTAGGGACTTGGGTCCGACTCGAGTCTCACCTTAAGGACTTGAGTCCGAGTCTTAAATTTTTTCAAATAAGGACTCAGACTCAAAGTCCGAGTCTCTGAAAAGCTGACGACTCAGACTCGATTACGAGTCATAAAATTGGCAAAAGACTCAAGTCTTTTATCATTATAAAAAGTAGAAATTTTAATTGACCTTGGAGTGAAAACTTTCTTTGTAACATTTTTATTTAATCTTATTTTAAAAAAATTCTTTTGATGATGAAATTTTATTAAAAATTTTTTTTGAAAATTATTAATGCTTTTTTCCATAATGTTTTGTAAAACTTTATTAAAAATGCAGACTCGAGTCTTTAAGACTTGAGTCGCACGTTTAAAACAGATTCTGAGTCTCTAACACCACAAAGATTCAGACTCAGACTCGAGTCTTCTAAAATTTTGGGAGTACTGAGCAAAATAATAATTTTTGTGTTTTTTAGTTCATGTTTTTTATTAGCAAAAAAGTATAGTTCTGTAGGTCCTATATTTTTAGAGAAAATGTTAAAAAAGTTTTGTAGTCTATATTTGCTAAAATTGAGTAATATAAATTGAGGAATAGTTCATTTTATTAAAAAAAATTAGCAATGTTCTGTAGACAATCATAAGAAAGTTTCACCTACGTTAAGAAAATTCTTAGTTCTTAGAAATCTTAGATCTTAGAAGTTTTCTAAGAAAAAAAAAATTTGAGATTCTTAGATGTTTAACTTCTAAGAACATCTAAGAACAACTAAGAATTCTTAAATATTTTTTTAAATGACAAAAGTATCCCTTCTTTTTATATTAAAAAAAATTATCAGAGCCAATCATCATCATCTTATTAAACTTTTACTTTTCTAACGTGTGACTGTCTTATAATTAGAACGATTTATTACTTCAATTTTGGCGCAAAATTTTGAATTTAAAAAATCTTTTTTATTGATTATTCAAGCTTTTCAACTAAAATTAAGTACCAAATTACGTGATTACTCAAAAAAGATAAAAATAATTATGGACTTTTCCTGCTTCCATTACGAACTAATCCATATTTTTTAGATGAAATTATCATCATTATTATCGGTTGTGCATTAAGATTCGGAAAATGTTAAATAGAAAAGCTTAAAAATCTTCGATTGCAGCTAAAATTTTTGCGCCAAAATTGAAGTAATAAATCGTTCTAATTATAAGACAGTCACACGTTAGAAAAGTAAAAGTTTAATAAGATGATGATGATTGGCTCTGATAATTTTTTTTAATATAAAAAGAAGGGATACTTTTGTCATTTAAAAAAATATTTAAGAATTCTTAGTTGTTCTTAGAAGTTAAACATCTAAGAATTTCAAATTTTTTTTTTCTTAGAAAACTTCTAAGATCTAAGATTTCTAAGAACTAAGAATTTTCTTAACGTAGGTAAATTTTTTATTTACCAAAAGAAAATTTTAATTTCTATAATTATTGAAAAAAAAAATTTCGAAAAAATTTTTTGACAAGAACTTATAGATTTTTTTAAATAATTGAGCACATAGTATTCGTATTGAAAGCATTACTACATTAAACAGTGATAAAGAAAAACTCATTTTTTTCCAAAATTATTTAAAAATATAATTTTTGAAAAAACAAGGTAGTGTCGCTTCGCTCCATTGTCCTGAGCCCCTCAAAGTACTCAGAGATTTTAGTTTTTTAAATTTTTGGAAATATGGTTTGTTAAATATTTTTAAACTTGACAATTTTGTAATTTTTTCTATCGGTGTGGCTTTATTTCCGCTGCTGACCTAATGGTGAATTAGTTTGATATAACAAGTATTCTCTTCCCTTTAAAATAGTTTTATGATGTCCATTATAAATGTACTTTTTTAGTCCATTAACTGGACTTTGTTTTTCAATCAAAATAAAGATAACTTAACCTTTTTTCTTTTAAGTCAATTCTCGTCGTTCTCGTCACTTTTTGGATGTAACAATTAATCGTGCGAGTAAATTTTGTTCGATTTAAGGAACTGCGTTTATTAGTAAAACTGTTTCAGTTATCTAATTCATCGTCTTTAGTAGCTTGATTTTTGGTTTTATGATTAGTAGTTAAAGATAAACCGATCAATTTTGCTGCATCTTCTGACAAAATTTGAGTATTTTTTTTTGTTTTTTTTTTTATTGTAAAAGACATACTTACCGTCGAAATTACTTGGTCTGATGTGAAATGCAAACGATTGAATTGATTAGTCATTGTATATCTCTATTAAACTTAATTCAATCGGATTTTTTTTTATTTATGTAATAATTTAGTCTAATTTTAAATACATGAAGTACAATTTTTGACTTTTTCGCTCTAATTTTGAAATCTCACATCACATTTTTGAAATTAAACAAAAAAAATTTTAAAAATTCAAACCAAGAACAGCACAATTTAAACCAAGAACTCCGAAGGCTGTCCCTAAAATCCGGACACGGACACACGGACACGGACAGCGGGACACGGAATTTTGCCTATCTAAAACCCGGACACGGACCAAAAAACTAGCACACTAAAATCCGGACATGGACCGATAGAAAGGCTTCTAAAATCCGGACACGGATCTGTATTTACTAAAATCCGGACACGGACAAATAGAAAAATTTTTTAATATTAAATTATAAAATACGGAGTTTTATTAAAACGAAGGAAGTAAAAAACAACAAAAAAATTTATAACATTTTAAATTTAAATTTTTTAACTCTTTTTGGACTTATTTTTTGATTTGGCATCTAAAATGAAAAACAAAATAGAATTCATATTTTAAGTAAAACTTTGCCATGCAACAAAAAATCAATATTTAGAACACTTGCCGTGATAGATTCTGCGGTGACTAAATAATGATTTTTAAATTGATTGAATACTCTAATTTTTAACAATTGCATGAATTTTTTAAATTTATTATTTTTAAATTCCGTACTTTAATGTTTAAAAAAAATCAGTCCGTGTCCGGATTTTAGTGTTTAAAAAAAATTCCGTGTCCGTATTTTAGACATAGTTATTCCGTGTCCGGATTTTAGTATTTCAAAAAAATTCAGTCCGGGTCCGGATTTTAGATAGGTAAAATTCCGTGTCCGGATTTTAGGGGTAACCAACTCCGAATACCTAAATTAAGAAAAAAGATTAAAGGCAATTCTTTGATTTAATGTTTCTCGTTCTTGGTGTTTTTAAGCAAATATTCGATCTAAGAGAGCTTGATTCGTTATTAGCTGAATATGACTAAAATTGAAGTATTTAAGTTCTCATAAAAATTTTCCGTTATCAAACTTGAAAGTGGTCCTCATAAAATTTTTAAAAATTTAGCTTTATCTATATTCAGATCAATATTCAAGTTTTTTGCGCTTTTATTTTAACACTAAGTAGTCTGTTTTGTAACAATTGATGTCGAGGAATTTATGTCAATTATATTTTACCGTATGCCCTTGCGACGTTAAATTCAAAGTTTCAAATTTACACCTAGGGATTTGGAACGAAAAATTGGTCGGTTTTAGGTTTCGGATCAGTATACCTACCGAACCGACACTTAGTACTGGTATACCGAATTTTTTTTCGGAATGAACCGAACAAAATACCTTGCGTTTTTACTGGAACAAGAAAATATATTAAGTAGTTATAAGTGAGTTTTTTGAATACACTGAATAAAAAATTAAAGATGGATTCTAGAAAAAATTTCCAATAAAATTTAGAACATAATCAGTTTAAAAGTTGTTTAGCTTTTTTCTTAAAAATAGCTTTTAATTTCACAAAAATTATAGTAAGTTTGTAGAGAATTGATATATCATCAAAAAGCAATTTCAGTACTGCATTTCTACTTTTTTGTTACTTGAATGATTTTAAAATTTTTGGTTAAATATTGTTTCTCGTTTGGGCAAACTGACCAAAAAAATTTACTATTTCTCAAGGTCATTGAAAAAAAATTTTTTTAAAAAGGGTGTATTAAAAAAGCTATATTTTATAATTTCAGTATAAACGCAAGTATGGTACGCTACGCAACGGTACCCTCCGGTACGGTATTTGGGAACTATTTATTATTCATAATTTTTTAAGATTTGGTATTTGGTTTGATTCGTATCGAAAAAAAAATCGAATTTTCGGTATTCAGTTCGGATCATTCCGAAACCGAAAACCGATTTTTTTTTCATTCCAAATCCCTGGTTTCACCCGATCGTCTAAACTTCAGTTTTTTAACTACTAATAATAATTAATTAATATAGTTCTCCAAATCAAAAATCGTAGTCCTACTTTTTAATTTCGAGTCTAACAACTTCCTTCTGACTCTATCTATCCTAATGATTTTTTTTTAATTAAAGCTAATAAGCTTCTCTAAAATTCATGGAGACCATTTTGTTAAAAAGATTTTATTCTCTGAGCTTAAAATTCAAAAATGCTAAAAAATGATAACTCCGTTACTACGGTTTATGATTTGAGGCACTATACAGATAATTTGAAATATATATCAGGGTGAGTAATTATTAAAAAGTTAGAGGTGTAGGTTTTAAAGGATAAAATTTACAAAAAAGAATTAAAAAAAATATTTATTTTAAAGCGAAAGAAAAACCAATTTTTTCTCTTTTAAATATCTATGAAAAAAAAAGCTCAATCGAACTATCTTCAACAAACGTCCCAAAATCATCAAAAAATTAATAGGCACTTTTAAGTCACTTTTTTAAATCTTTAAAGCCTTATGAAAAAAAAAATAAATGGAATTTCATAGTTACATTGCATACGAATAACAAAAATAAATTATTTACACAAAAAAAAACAACGACTTGGAAAAAAAAAATTTTTTAGTGCCCATAATTAATTAGCAAAAGTGACTGTTTTTTTCTGTAACGAAGGCGACGCTGACGTCAAATGGCTTGGTGGATTAGCAAATTTTTTCCTATTTACCAATATTGACTTAGTCGGTGTGTTACTTTGACTATTCAGACTTGCACTCGAACTATTTTTATTGAGGTTATTTAACGACGCAGACGAGTCTCTATTAACATTAACTAGTGAAGATGATGTTCGATAGCTATCATTTTTACCCGTATCATTAAAAAATAATTTTCCAATGTAAACTGATTTTTTAGGTTCGGGTGTTGAGTATTGTTGTGTTTGAATCCTGTAAGGAGAAGGCTCTCTCGATGTCAATCCTTTCGAATATATTTTAGTAATTTTATTATTATTATGCACTGGTATTGAATTTTGAGAATTTAAAAAAGAATTAGCTGAGCCAACACCTGAACTAGCAGTTGATATGTTATTTTTTAGTGATGATGACGAAGAACTCGATGAAGTTGATGACTTTCTAATAGATGGCAAAGTGCCGTCTAATGAGTCTCTTTGATAGTAAACAGGGAGTATAGTAGTTACATTTGGTATGTCTTCATTAGAATCCATAGGTTGAAAATAAGAGGCTGATGAAGACACGAGAGTCGGTCGACCTGTTGAATTGCTTACTATACGTGCTATGTACTTACCAGTATTGTCTGGAATGCGTAATGTTGGCAATGGTGATGGTGGAGTACTTCGATGCGTAAAGTAAGAAAAATTTGTAGGCTTTGAATTTTCAAGTTCAATGTGGCGTACTGGGATATTTGTTCGGACTGTGCCGAATAAAAAGTCATTTTTAGACGCTGATAAGGATGATGAACGAGGTTGACGAATTGATGTTATAGGACTCCGTCGTGATGGTTGATTGAATAAACTAGAATTCGGAAGACGAGTTTTTACCTCAAATATATTCATTTTTAATCTAAAAAAAATTAATTTAAAAAATTTTTTAAAAAATATTTCAAGGCACTATGAAGTTATCTTTAGAGAAAATATTCTTATCATTTTATTTGACTTTAAAATCATGACACGTTCAAATATTTCTTGAGAAAATTAAAATAAAAAACAACTTAAAAAAATATTTTGTTGAAAGGGTTCCTTTAATTATCTAATTATTTTGAATTGATTAGAAAAAAAAGAATTCTTTTTTTTAATTTTCTAGAATAAAATAAATGTGAATTAAGATATTATGTTGAAGGTCACCTATTAAATTTTGAACTAAAAATATCTTCAAATTTAAATTCAATATTAATAAAATTTGGAGCAAAAATAAAAATTAAGTCTTTGACTTTTTGTCAAGTGATGGGACAAGAACATAATTATAAAAATAATTTGGATTATAGAATAAATATGACTTAAACCAATTTTTTATAAAAACAAACACCTGAGTGTTTTTTGGGAAATCGATTTTCCTTTAAGGGTTACTTTATATCAAAAAATTCGTGTCTTTTTCTAGTTTCTAAAAATTATTTTTGAATTTTCATATGTTCTCTTTTTTTGGGAGCTTTTGCATAAAAAGTAATTTTAAAAGTTAAGCACCCGGGTGTTTTTTGAATTTTTGTACTTTACATCCCCCATGAAATTTTAACATTAAACTATGTCCATAAAATCATTATTAAACGGTACCGTAATACATTCCGTGCCTTTTTGTTTGGACGCAAAAATACCGAATTACAATCGAAATTTTTTAATTTTTAAAACACTCCCCATAAAAATCTAATTTTTTCAAATTTTCCTTCATTCCTCAGGGGCAATCGAACTTGAGGAATCCGAATTTTTCATTATGTTTTATTAAAAAATTATTTATTTCTCTAATTTTCGCGAATTTCTTTATTCTACTCAAAATTTTATAAAATATAGATATTTATTAAGATATAGATATTTTTGGGTAAATTTTGTAGAATTATTTTTGTCTAGATTTCACTGATTGTAACCAAATTTCATTAGAGAAAACCTTTTAATATATTTCTATAATTTTGTTTCCGTTTACTTTAAATCTACAGAAACTTAATTTTTCGTATCTTTTTCAAAACTTTTTTATAAAACTAAAAGACTATATACAGTTATCTTCTACATAAGTGGAATGCCATATTTTTTACGTAATTTTACGTTATCTAACGTATTTATAACAATTTTACAATAAAAATTTTAAAAAATTCAGATGTTTAAGATAACATTATACAGATATTCGCAATTTTAAACCAAAAATGATTATTCCGACTTTAACGAATTATCACCTATTATTCTTCGAAACATTCAATTAGCCTTCCTATTAAAAAATTCGGGTCTTCCCAAATTTGTTTCACAATGGTCATCAATTTAACATGAATTTTTTCTTATAAATTTAGCTATAAAATTTTTTGATGTAAAATTTTTGAGCAACTGCTAATAAAATGCCTGTTCAAATTTAAAAAGAACCTTAGACCCCTAAAATAAAATTTTTTTCATATTTAAAAAAAATTAATTTTTAAATTCGTTTTTTAGTTAATTTATAAACCAAATATTAATTTAATTTGATGTATTTAAACTTTAAATACTGTTTCTTTTTGTGATGTGATTCTGGAAAAAATTCTAAGGCTTTTTTGCGTTTGCAACAGACAATTGAAATTCTGAACTTAAACTTTAAGAAACCTTTCAGAAAAATCAATAAAAACAAAAAATTAGACTTCTTTAAAGTTAGTTACTAGAATTTCTTAGAAACAAAAAACATTCTGGTGTTCAATTAGAAGTTTATTAAAAATTATTAGTATTCTGGAAAAATTATCTTTTTCTCTGTCCTATTTAATTTGGCAAATTAAGCTGGAAAACTTTTTCAACGTCACATTCATCACAATCCTAAATCTAAATAATTTTTTTTTAAAAAATGTAGGCCTGTTGATTTAAGAATATAAGTAAAAATTGGTAAATGGAGATAAAGGTGATTTAATAGGATAAAATCTAAATTTTTATAATTCAAGGTTTAAAATTATTTGAGCATTTTTTTCTTATAAAAAAAATTAAAAGTTGTTTGATAACTAGGGTTCTTTTATTATGTATGCATTTTGTTTAATGGATATTATGAAATGAAAACCTTGGAATTTGTTAAGAATTAAATGAAATCGTTTAACTTTAAAAAAAAATAAAAACAAAAAAAAAAGAGATTTTGATTATTTATTTAAGATGAAAACGATACGAGAATTTAATTAAAAGCAAATTCTAAGTGTTTTTTTTATTGAATAATAGTTTGAAAAACGCTAAGAAAATAATTTAAATTAAAAAAAAACTAACTGAAATTTTCTAGTCCTTAGGTCCATTTAACTTTTTTTAAATCCAATAAATCCTTTTTAGAAATTAGAGCGCTTCCTTTGCCTTAATACTTTAGCTTTTTTTTAATATTGAATTAAAAAATTGTTTGAGCACATAATTTTCAAATCGTAGCGAGATTCCAATGGCTTAGAATCATATTAAAACTAAAAATCAAACAATTTAAAATTATACTTAGTTACTTTATAAATCTCAATAAAGCAGTTTTATTTAATTATCGAATTTTAAATTAAACTTCCTTAAATAAATAATCTAATATTTTGTTTTTATTGTTATTGTTGTTCAACCCAACACATGTCTTTACTTTATGTTCTATAATCAAGACTTTTTTATTATAAAGTTTCCTTCTGCTCGTTTTTTTTTAAATCAATTTCTGTTCCCGTTTCAGTTTCTATAAAAGAGTTTGTTTAGCCCATTTTAATTGAATTATTAGTAAATATTTAACCGAATGGTGCCTTTTTTGCTTATTTTAATTAAATTCAAGTACATAATATGATTCGAAAATTAACTGTTATTTTTTCTTTCGGTAAGAAAAAAATTTAAAAAAAATTATTCTAAAAATTTGGCAAATTCTTTATTAGAAATTCAATATTTTTATTATTCTTTTTTTTTTTTTTTTTTAAAACTTGGTTTGATTCAATTTAATAAAAACATATCAAGAAGCTTGGCAAATATATCAAATTTAATTAGCTAAATAGCTTTTTACTTAAGTAAATATGCAGTCGAACCATGGAATAATGAAAAAGCTAGTTTTTGAAAAAATTCGTTTTTTTTTTTATTGAAATTATTATATCAATTTATAATTTCATAATTATTTTAATTTGGTACCGTAAACCTTTGCCTAGTACTCTAAGAATAAAAGCGTAATTTGACTTTTATTCTATATGGAATAAATCCCATCGTTACCATGTTATAGCAATTTTTTTAATTTTTTTTAGAAAAAAGCCCAAATTACGCTAATGTTCCAATAATAAAGGCCAAATTTGGCTTTAATTCTAATAATGTTTTGGCTATTTTTCTAGTAAAAATTAAATTAAATTAAAAAAAAAGTTGTGAAAAATTCGAATTTATTTTAAGTCAAAATTTGAGCATATTTCTAATTTTAAAGTTTATTCCAATAGCATTTTCAAAAGAAAATTCATTTAAAATTGCAATGTAATGACTTAAAATTCATCATTTCGAAAATTTGTAAATATTTTGAATTATTAGAGAACTAACAAATGATTTTTAGTGAAGATGAATCACGTACTGAGCCAGCTCAGGGTGAAGAGCATACCAAAAAAAAAGTTTCTAGAAGGAACACATATTATTTAGATGTAAAGCAACAGGTTTTAGAATATTTAGAAACTAATGGACATAATCAAAGTGAAGCAGGTCGGGTTTGGCTTTGCATCTAAATAATATGTGTTCCTTCTAGAAACTTTTTTTTTTTGGTATGCTCTTCACCCTGAGCTGGCTCAGGACATGATTCATCTTCACTAAAAATCATTTGTTAGTTCTCTAATAATTCAAAATATTTACAAATAATTTATTCTAATAATGTTTTGAATATTTTTTTAGAAATAAATTTAAACTAAATAAAATTCGAAATAAAAAATTTTTTCAATAAAAATATTGCTTTTATTTACAGTCAGACCTCGATTTTGTTAACCCCTATTTTGTGTACTTTCGATTTTGTAAACTTATATTGAAAAAACAGAATTTCTAGCAATACTTTACATGTAATAAGTTTACAAAATCGAGGTCTGACTGTATTGGAAAATAAGTGGCACTAAAGAAATTTTCTCAAATAATTTAAAAAAATTGCTATAACATGGTAACGATTGGAGTTATTCCATATAGAATATATGCCAAATTACGGTATTATTCTTAGAGTACTGGGCAAAGGTTTACGATATTACTGCGAAAAAATTAAAAAAATTTTTTCTTTTTTGAGTACTGGCACGGTTCTTACATAAATCATTTAATTTTAAAAAATAGATAAACTTATTTATTTTTTAAAATTAAATCCAAGAAAATAAAAAAAAGTTGAAAAAAAGAGTCTTTTTTTTGGCTGTGAAAATCAGATATTTAATCAGATTTATTACACTAATTTTAATTTAATTCCAAAAAAAAATATTTGCGCTATACTAAGTTTCAATCTAAAATCGACCGATTCTAATAAAAATGAAATTTTATCGAATACTGATTGAATACTCTTTTTGTTTCAAAAATTGAAATTTTTGCAAAATCATAATTTTCAATCAAAACCTGGTGATTTGAAGTTTATTTCTGTTCACTCTTTCCAATTCAGAATTTTTAATGATTTTTATTAACGGAATAAATTTTTTCTAAACATTTAAATTACTACATCTAACAAAACAGAAAAAAAATTTTTTCCTAAACTAAATTAATTTGATTCAATTCTTTTTTCATCAAAATTGTGTTATAATGTATAAGACTTTTTATAAGTGGTGTTTAAATCGATCACCCGGAAATTTTTTTAGAGACAAAATAAACTTAACTTTATCAATTTTCTTGTGAAAAACAAATAAGAAAGCAAAAAATTTTTCATATATTGGTGTTGCAAAGTTGTTACATTTTTCAGCAGTTTAAAGCTAAACGAAAATGACAAAATAAAAAATATATATCAAATTAAACGAATTGAAATGAATGAATAGTAATGAACAATCTTTTGAAATCCTAAGCAATTATTAGTAGAGCCAAAAGAGGAAAAATGAAACCTCTTTGCGATTTAATCCTAACTTTTCTGTCCTTATGGCACTCCGTCCACATCTGTAACTGATAATTTTAAAATTGCTTAATAAATTCTACAATATCTACAGTTTCGTTAAGTGTCGCAATTTCGAACCCCAGACATTTAATACAAATAGTTCTCAAGGTTTTTCCTATTATATAATTTTAACAAAGCTAAATTTATTGAAAGCATTTAGCTGTAAAATATTTGAAATTAAACAAAATTTTTATCTTTTTTAAATATTATGATACAATAACAATATTTTCCAATAAAATAACAATATTTTCCAATAAAAATTAAAGACGTAAAAGATAAAAGAGACTTGAGAAACATGAACATTTTAATTTAAAAATATCTTTTAATAATATAATTTTTTAGAAAAATATTAATTAATTTAACTTTTAAAATGTAAAAATAAACCAAAAAGAATAATTAAGAATTATATTCACCCAAGAAAGTATTCCGCTGAATTAACTTAATTACTTTTTTTTCCTCCAAAAGGCTTTTGAAATTATTCTTTTGTAGAGAATAGAAGAAATGTTTTCTTTCTCTCTTTTCTCACTCTCTTTCATTTTAATTTTGGCTTACAACTAAATCCTTAAAGTCGAATAAATAATCATTCGAATAAAATAAAAAAAAACTTAAAAGTGTATTTTTGTTATCAAATTTCTTCAAAAGGATTCACTAGATGTAATTAGAATTTATTTTTTACCAACAACAAAAAATAAAATAGAGAAAATATTTATGGTTTTAAATCTTAAATTCAAATAACGATGTAGGCAGCATAGAAAAAAAAAAGAGAAAGCAAATGATTAAAAAAAATAGAATTCTTTTAAATCACATTCATAAAATTATTACTCAATTTTAAATGACATTTAACAACAAAAAAAAAATGAAAATAGAATAAGTTACAAAAAAGTGTTGTATCTTTTTTATTTTTTTCTTTATTATGTAATAATATCTATTTTAAATTTAAAATTTTTTTTATTCCCAAACTAAACTCGAATTAAAAAAAAATTGAATTTTTTGTTAAATATCACTGTTTTCTTTCTTTTTTTTAAATAAACTTTGCTTAACACATTTTTTGCACATTTGCTCCTCTTTCATTTAGAAAATTTTTTAAATGAATACTCTTTTGAAATTCTATTATTCATTCTCATAGTCAATTATGTAATAATAGAACCAAAAGTTTTCCGTCTTGAATTTCTTAGACTAAAATCAACCGGTATGTGTTGATGGATGGATTTGATTAGAGTAAAAAAAAATATAAAATGTGTTTTTTTTTGTTTATTTTTAAGCATGTTTTTTACAAATACAAATGAGTTTAATTTTTCCCAACAAAATTAAATTTTTTTTATAAGATTTTCTTTATTTAAAATCAATTTCTAAGCAAAAAAAAAGTAAACTTTAACTTTGGCAAATATCAATATATAAACAAAGATTATTTGTTTGTCGAAATTTATTCAATTTATTTAATAATTTTAAGTTTAGTATGCAGAGAAAATCATCTTATTTTTTTTCATTTATTTAAATAAAGCTCTATATGTGTTTATCTTGAGAAGCTCGCTACGAGCTATTGAAATTTTTGAATTGAATTTTTTTTTCGACTTGGTTTAAACTGACGAAACGCTTGTCTACAATAATTTTAAGTCGAAAAAAAGGGTTCATTTAGTATGAAATACAAACTCTGTAATTAATGAAAAAAAAATTTTGTATTTTTTAAATCTTAACAAAGCTACATATAACTTTAATATGACGAAAGATTAAACAAAAAATTGAAGTAAACGTCTCAAGGGATAAAGGTGAAAAGAGCGAGATTTGATTAAAGGGCTTGGAAGTTTTTAAATTTAAATAATTTAAGGGGTTATTATAAAATTATAATTAAAGAACTAGTCAATAACTGAATTTTAAGTGCAAGAATTGATGAATAGCTAATGTAATGGTTTTAATTACAGTTATATTTAGTCTAATGAATCAACTTGATCAAGTCTCAGTTACTTTTACTAATACTATATTTGACAATTATGAAAGGGGAGATACCGTCATGGGCGTTCAAGCAAAAGGTCGAGGATACAAATATTCCTGATCCTTACCCTGGGCGAGTCAAAAAAAAATTCAAATGAGTTTCCAAATTATCTCCTGGTGTAATATTGAGTAAAACATCTACCTAACCCAACTTGTGAACATTGTAACACTACTTTAATTTAATTTACTTTAATTTTATATTTACTTCTCCGAATTTGGAAGTTAATTCTATTCAATAAATAATTAAATAGTATTTGACAATTAAACTTGTTTATTTACCAAAAAAAAAATTACTAAAGAAATTTCATCAAAGAATTTATTTGAGCAAAATTTTTTTATATAAATTAATTTTTAATGGTTATAAATACTCTTAAACTTATTTTCTACGTTGTTTAGTTACTTGGCCATGATGAAGATTTAAAAAATTCATTTTGTAAAGACCTAACTTTACCATAGAATAAAAAATACAAATTGGTATTGTTGTTCCGACTAATTTTCTTATTTATTCTTATCATAATAAAGATCATATTTTATCCACATTCTGAGAAGTGTCCCCAAAGTAATCTTTTCTTTTAAGACGAGATGTTTTGTCTTTACCCTATCCCATTAAGTAAGTTTTAAGTAGGTTAGTTTTTTTTTCTTAATTACCTCTACGAAATAAACCATAATAATGTTGTATAACAAAACTATAAAGAATAAAATCTGTAAGGTATCGATTTATATACATTTAAACTTTCTAGTTGCTGAATCGCAATGTGATTCGTTCATTAATATATAAATATTAGCTTTAGCTCGAATTTTTATAACAGAAAAAAATGTAGTTAATGAGAAATTACGATTAACATTAACATGATGATATTTAAGTTAATGAGACAAACAAGTAAATGTTTGTTATAAAACGACAATCAAGTAATAAAGAAAATTATTTTTGAATTCACATTATTATAAAGAAAATTGGTTGAATTTCGGTCTATGACACTCAAGGTGTATTGAAAATTTTTAGTCAAATATTAATTTACCTTTAAAATCTAGAGTATCACATAGAGTTTAGCTTTAGCAAATTTTGAAATTTGAAATGAGATTTTATTTACACCTAAATTTTTTAATGAATATAAAAAAAGTTCAAATAAGTTAAATTAACAAAGTAGGAAGCATTAATTGTCATCCGAAAATCATCCAAGGATTTTAAATGATTTACTGTGAACTCAATAATTTGCATAATAAGAGTTGATGAATTCAGTGCTCGTTCTAAGATTTAAAAAAAATCTAAAATTTTTAATCCATATAATGTTAATAATGGACGAGGTTGAGATTTTATTTACCAGCGATCCAATACGTTTTTACAATTTCAATAAAGGATACCTAGAAAATTAGTCTCTTACTCTAACCTCTTTTTAAGGTTTTTCCTAATTTATTGCTTTTAAATAAAATTATTTTACAATTTAATTTTTACTGACGATAAAAATATTTTTTCAAAAAAAATTTTATAATCTTAAACAAATATAAGGGTTCGTTTAAACATTGTTTGAACAGAACATAAACAAAACAAAAAATATTTCTAAAAAAACTCTTAAAATCATCTTTTTTAACTTAATCAAAAAATTTTGAAGGCTTAAAATAGGAATTTGTTTTTTTGGTTTTGTTCCGTTTTGCGTCTTTTTGTTTCGAATCTGTTTTGAATCCACTGGTAGAATGTGCAAAAATTGTTCATGTTTTATTTAATTTTCAGTTTGAAAAAAATAATTCGATTCAGGGCCCCGGTTATTCTATATCTTTTTTCTATAAAGAGAAGTTTTTGTAAATCATATTTTATAAAAACTTTGCTTCTATTCGAGCCTTAAGGATCCTGATTTTTTTGAGCTTTTTACACTATAACTCAAAATTTGCTTTAAAAAAGTAAAAGAACTTATATTCTCAATTTCGAGTAAATATTATACTGAATTTTGTCTAAGCTATTTATAATGTGCTTTAGAGTTTCATGGTGGCTGAACTTTTTCAATCTTAATTAATAAAAATTTGAAAAATAAAAGAAAAAACTTAATAATTTATAAATTAAATTCAAGTCTAAAAATTTTTGAACTTATATTTAAACATTTATTTTAACATAACATTTAAAATTTTTAAAATCAACAAATTTTCCTTTTATTTTTGTTTCTCTTATTTGAAATATTTCAGAATTATGTTTTGTGCCTGAATCCTAGACTTAAATAATTCTAATTAATAATGAAAATACTTTAGAGGAAAATGATTACTAGATAAAGATTCAATCCATTAGATTTTATGTCATGCGTAAATTTAATATTTTAGCATTAAATAAAATTGACGAGCACGAAAAAAAAAGGAGAAATTATTTTTATAAATAGACCTTTTTTAATAGGTTGTTACAGAGAAATCAACCCGGTTAACAAGTATCAAGATTTCCAGTTAAACTTAACCTTTTAAATACAAAATGACTCATAAAAAATTTTATTTACTTGCAATATTTTTAAATTAAAATCTATTACGCCTTTTAGGAATATTTATGTGAGACTTGAAATTTTTTCATTTCTTATCAAATTTCTAATTTAGTAAAAGCATGAGTCAAAGTTTTGATTTTAACTTGGCGGTATAGATTCAATAATTCAGAGGTTTCTGAAACAAAAGGGACTTTTTAAGAAAGAAATAATTTTAAATCTCAAAATTTTTAGCTTTAGCAACCGAAAGAGGATGCACTATAGAACCTCCCCTAACGTCAAACCCAGATAAAATATATATCAGCTTGTAGATCTCGACGAGCTGATTACGAATATAATAATTTTATGCTGCATGGACGCTTCCTCAGAAATTTATTACAGTTTGAAGTTTAGAAAAATGCCTATTAAATGCATGTAAAATAAGTAAAAAAATTTTTTTATTTAATCAAAAAATCAAAATTAAGAATTCTTAACTATTTTGATTAAATTTGAAAAAAATTAAGATTTCAACGTTTAAAAACTCTTAAATCGTGATAAAAAACTTTTAATTTTTTTTTTATTGAACTTCGATAAGGTATTTTTTTAATAAACTGGAAAAGATTTTTTAATGAAGAATGAACTTAACAAACCTTAGAGTTTTTCTTATAATTTGATTAAAAAACCGTTGAGCCTTATACTGATAACGAGCGAACTTTCGGATGCAAATCTAATAAAATCAGCACCTATTGCCCTAGATATTTTCATTTTCGAGCCTTACAACACCTCAAGAAAAGAACTCTTAAAAAATAATTATTATATTTAATTCGTTTTTTTTTAAGGGAAGTTATAAAAAAAATTTTCTATGTCTTGATAAAAAGTCTTGCATATTTAATATGAAAATAAACTGCAATATAAATCTGAATCTTTTTATGTAAACAAATTTGTTTTCTTTTTTAGTTCAAGGTATACATTGGTTATAAAAAGTTTACTATTAAACATTAGCTATTTTTTCATTAACACAACTGTGAGTTTAGAAAGAATTGTTTTTTTTATTAAATTATAAACACTAGGATACATTTGTTGTTAAACAACAATAAGAATTAAAGTATTTAAAAAGCTAAGAATTTTAAACTCAATAACTATTTTATCTAATGTTTCTCGATTATTTCACCTTCGACGTCAAATTTCTATATTAATTGAATCCTTTTAATCTTTGAGTAGCTTGAAAATACTTATTGAAAAATACATTAAAATTTAAATATTTTAGTAAATCGTAAAAAAAATAAACAAACAAAATTTCAATTTGAATTATTTTAACCTCTAAAAAATTTCGCCACAGCTTATTTTGCGATTAACCTCTAAATGAAATCTAATTTTATCAAACGGTAGTTGTTAAATGACGTTAAATTTCGTTAGAAAATCTTATATTAATAATTTTTTTTAGGCTAGTTTTTAGAAAGGAAGCATTTTGAAGTCCACTTTTTTTCAAATGACTCTAGAATGCTTACTATGTTTGAAAAATAGAATTTTAAATAGTTATTTTTTTTTATGAATAGAGACAGTCGGTCACGACTACGATCATGGTCATTTAAAAAGTAAGCCAAATCAATGTTTTTAAGATTTTGGTTTGGGTTATTTATACACGTATTTGCCAGGAGCTATGAGCTGTCACCTACGTAAGTAGTGGCTTTTTCGAGTCGTGTGATTATACTCGAAACGCATCATCACACAGCAGGGGCAACTGCGCAAGTTTATACTCGACCAGAGTAGTGGTAATATGTTAAGAAACTTTTGCCCTTTTTCAATGTAACTTCAAGCAGGATCGAACCTCAGACCTTTAGCGCAGAAGTGGAACATGCTATCCACTACACCACACTAAGATTATTATCATTTTTTGATAAAGCAATAAGCATCGCCTTAAATACATCTTTAGCATTGCTCTTAGACTGTTTAAAATATCTTGAGATGCTATTTTTGGTTATTGCATTTCTAGCGAATTAAATTTAAAATAAATTACGCCGTTGATTCACGCCAAATGTAGCATTTAAGCATATTTCAAATTATTTTTTATTTTTATGTCATCCCCAACTAATGCTTCCTTTTTAAGAAAAAATGTCATATATTTAATTAAATGTATTTTCTCTCAAAATCTAAAAAATTTTTATAGCTTATTTTAATATCGAAGGATACTGATGAAAAACAAATTTAAATGTTTTACTAATAGAAGAATCATTTAATTTAATTTGACTGATATCTAGCACAATTTTTTTTTATCACTCAACTCTTTAGACAAAATAATTATTTTTGTTCACTTTAGTTTTATTTAATCAATAAAGACACTAAAGCCTAATTCAAATAATAAAATTTATTATTTCTTTAAATATTCCAAAGAAAAAAAGAATCTTTTTCAAAAAAATATTTTTTTTAATAAATATTAAATTTCAAAATTAATAAAATTTACAATCAATCAATTTGGAATTTTTATTTAACTAGTTAAAACAATTTCCATTAAGCTAATACTTGAATTATCGCCATCGTTTCGATTAAAATGCTCAACTAAACTAGAAAATAATTTATTCATTTCATTTTTAGTGCAATTAGTAAATCCGTATTGTAAGCACAATTGTACAATTTGAGCCAAACGCTCCACACAATCAAACAATAAATTACTCAATTTATCTCTAAATTCTTTTCTATCCAATTTTTGAATATCAAGCAAAAAATAACCTAATCTCTCTTGAATATATTCAAAATTTTTCAAATTTAATAATTTAAATAAATCTTGACTTTGAGCACTAGTCGAATTGTTGACTGACATATCTTTAATCAATTTTAAACTTATTAAATTAATTTTATTAGCCATAGAGTTCATATTGTCTAAATCTTCACATAAATTATCGTATAATTTATCTTCACATTTTTTTAAAATATATTTCAGTGGATAAACAACAGCGGTAAATAGTAAGCCAGGTAAAGGATTTAGCATATAAGAGCTAAAATGAGATATATTTGTCTTATAGGCAAGTAGGCCTATTTGAGGATTTTTCTCGATCCAAATCTCAATTAAAGTTAACATTTTGTTTAAAAATTTTTCTGGATTCTTAATCATTTCGTTGGCTAACATGTCTAATATTATACTCATAAAAAGACTAGCGAATAATGGTGATAAAGTGCATAGATTGGTTAAGCTCTTTTGAATATCGTTAGAATTAGGGTCTTGATAGAGTAGAAAATGATCTTTGACTATTTGCTCGAAAATGTTCTGAGTAATTTCATTACCAATGTTTGTTATTGTCCATTTGGCTGCGGATTCAAGACTTTTTTGAGCCTCTAATGAAATAGCGTAGCTGAATAAAAGTTGAAGAATGAATTTAGATGATTGTTGATGGTAGAAATCACCGAAAAGTAGATCAAAAATAAAGTCTCGTATAGCTGGATCAGACTCACTTTCAAAAAAATTTACTATACAATCGACGCATTGTAATTCTTGCATCCGATTGGTTTTCTATTTTAGAAAAATTTAAGTTAAATAGTCAAATAATTTAGGATTTATTTAAGAGATTAACTAACTTTTATCCAAGTGCTTTGTTCTTGGTTATAATCATTAAAAAATACACATTTATAAGCCAAATTTGTTAGTTCTTGTCGACCGCAACGGTTATAGTTATTACGAATAAATAGTAAGGCCTTATTGGCACATTCCGGAAATTCCAAATTTAGAATTCCTTTCAAATCCATTATTTTTTTTTGGTTTTTGAGTTTTAATAAAATTTAAAAAAAAATAATTTTTAATTTACTTAGAAGCTTTATTTTCTTCGCTTTTTGTTTAGAAAATTTTTGCCATCATATTTTTAATTAGTTTTTGTAAAATACTAAATCAAGTAAATATTTCAAGAGGCTAAAATTTTAATTAGAATTCTTGAAAGTTTATTAGACAAGAAAGTTCCATTTTCGAATTAAAGATAAAGTTTATATTATCTTATTTAGGCTCCAAAAATATATTAATTTGAAAAATATCTTTGAAATGAAATTCACTTAATTTTCTGAGTTCTAACTTAGAACATAAACTTCAATTTGCATGGAATTTTTTTTATAATAAGCGAATATTTATTATAGAAGATCAAAAATCCACGTATAAGTATATTTTTGTCTTTAAACAAAATGTTATAATACCCGAAAATTTATTACCGTATAAACGAGTTTACTATAACCGGAAACTACTGTACTTAAAATGAGGAAAATATTATTTACAATGAAAAAATTCTTGAATACAAGATGGAAAATAAAATTAAAAAAAAACAAAAGCTACCCTTACTAATCATTTCGGACGAATAATTGAAAAAGTATTAAATAATAATGAAAATTCTATCGAGTTTCTTGCAACGTTAATTGGTTATATATATTTGGTCGGGATTTATGAATCGAGTTTTAAATTTTGTAAAAAATAATGAAATAAATCACTTTACAAATGGAACAATCGAACGATTTTTCGGAACCAACAAAAAAAACTAATTCAGTCCTCGTAGACTAAATCTGTAGCAACTGACCAAGCAAATAATTGAAATTCAATAAAAAATTTTGGAAAAAGAAATATTTATTTTTATCATTTTTAGCTGACTTAATAACAAGTGGGGAAAAAAACAATTAAAAAAAAAGACTTTATGCAGTTATAACAATCCTCAGCCATTTATATTCAAGATAAGTCAAGCTTCATCTATTCAATTGAATGTCAACAGAGTATACCATAGTAAAACTTGAACCTGCTGAAACGACACTTGATGATTTTCTGAATGATGACCCAAAAAAATAGAAAAAAAAACGACTTATTAATTGTAAACCAAAAACAAAAACTATCAGCAGAACCAGTTTACGGTAAATATCCCTTGAAATTATTTTCAATTATTTTTTCAAATAATCAAAAAATTGGATACAACTCGAGTATTTTGGTTTTAGTGCGGGCATCTCTTTTCAAGGTTTAGCAGTAATTTTTTTTATAAGAGTATAGATTCTATCTTTCGTAGTAATTTAAATGAAAAAATAAAAAGGATTGTATGTCATATAAACCATTTTTTTTAATTAGAAAAATCATTTTTCTAATTAAAAAAAATGGTATAAATTTGATTTGAAGAACTATAAGTTAAAGCTCTTCAAATCAATTATTCAAAAATAAAAAATTTTAATTCAATTTTAAATAAAATTTTTAAAATCTTTCTAATAAAATAGGTTCTAAAATTTAAAAAATAATTTTAAATCACGAAATAAACCGTATTTTTGCAATGAGGTGCAGTTGTTCTTTACCAAGCTTCAAAAGTTATACTTTGTCTAATCAAATTCAAGCATTTGTAATGCAGTAATCTTTAACTTAACTTTAAAATTTCTGAGAATCATTCAGATTTAGCGAAGTACAACAGTTGAGTATCGAACGCTATACGCGTTTTCAGCTTTAAGATCTTTGTAGTCTAACACGCGATTAACTCAACCAGTATTTCTCACTAATCTAGATATCTATAAAACTGCCACTAATGCTAAAAAATTGAATTTTTAATTCAGTTTTGCGCCAGATTTTACGGTCAAATCATGGACTAAGAGAAATCTTGCTCATCTGCTCATGCTCAGAAATTTTTTTTAAAACTTAAATGGATTTTAAAGTTCTGCAAAATACTAAATTTTATTTGAAGCTCAGCAAAAACTATGCAATTTAATTGCGCAATTGATATCAATACTTTTAAATTAAATGCATTCTAAAATAATTTGCGGAATTTCACAAAATTTACCATTTTTCAGAACTTTAAAATCTTTTTTCATTTAAAAGTTATTTAAAAAAATTAATTTTTGAGCATAAGCAGATGAGCAAGAATTTCTCTTTGTCCAAAATTTTGTGATAAAATCAAAGTTTAGCAATAAACGACACTTTTAAAATTGAATCTACTCGGTAACTTACTAAGAAAATTTATAAAATGCCCTTAAATGATGAAAGTAATACTTCGTTAAATATTTCGTTCTTCTGAACTTCGAAAAATTCAATTGTCGAATATTTTAATAAAGTTTGATTAGGAAGAGATGAAATTTAGACTGTGTTAGAAATACTGCGTCTCATACAAAATATACGGTATAAACAGTTGATTATTTTTTAATATAAGATTTAGTTCCAGTATCAGTGTAAACAAATAAACCTTCGCGAGGACCCTGAAATATTTCTCTACCATTGCGTGCACCATTGCTTACAACAAATTCACCAGTAGGTCTACCTGAACGAGTTTGATTGTAAGATGGTCTACTTGAATGTGGAAAAACATGATCAATTGGCTGACTCAAAATATTTGAAGTAAACGAACCATACGAATTGCTAAATCCTGATGACGAACCCATATATTCATTTTGTCTCTGAGATGACATTTCATTTAGTCTAAGTTTTTCAAGATTCTCATTTATTTTTTCAACTCGTTTAGTCAAATCTTCATTTTTTTTTTGCTCCTCTTTAAGATTTTTTTCCATTTGTTCCATTTTTAATTTCGCAATCTCTTTTTCATGTTCAATTTCTTTTTCACGCTCTTTTTGTTTAGCTAATTCGTTTGCTTTTTCCTCTATTTTCTTAGTCCTATCTTCTTCACTTATTTTTATATTCTCGATTAACTTATTCAAGTCACTGATTGTATTAATTGTATCTTGCTTAAAAATTTTATTAGAATTATCAATTTCAAAATCTTTTTGAGTAGAATTTTCCAATAACTTTGATAATTGATCAAATGTTGGCCTATTACTTGGATTTCGTTCTAAACATTTGCACAAAATTGAGGCCATAATTATAGAATATATTTTTGGCTTAATGGGTAATTCAGCTTTATCATTTTGAAGAATAAGAAAAAATGCATCATCTGTTAAGGAGGCAAACGGAATCTGTCGAGTTATGAACTCTAATAAAATACAGCCAAAAGCCCACACGTCTGACTTACGAGTACCGTCCATTCCTTTACTTACCTCAGGTGACATCCATCTTATTGAACCTTTAGCACGGTTTGATTTTACTGCTGTAGAATTTAAAGTGGTCAACGTTGATATTCTTGCAATACCAAAGTCTGTTATTTTAGCACAGTTTTTTGTTTTATTAAGTAATACGTTTGGGCTTTTAAGGTCCAAATGAAGCACTGAATTTGAATGTAAAAACCCCATGCCATTACAAATATCTTTGACTAAACTACAATTAGTAATATTCTTTTCTTCTGACATTAAAAGATCAAAGAGCGAGCCTCCTTCCATGAACTCGAATACAATAAATGTGCTATCGCGTTTATCACAGTAGCCAAACATTTTAATTATATTTTCATGTTTTATTTTGGATAAAATATCAAGTTCATTTTTCATTTGTTTTTTAAGATTCATTGGACATGAGCCTATGAATTTTTTGACCGCAACAGATTGTCTATTATAATTAGCTTTATAAACGACTGCAGTAGCCCCATCGCCTATTTCATCACCAAACGAAATCTCAGAAGGGTCAATCAAATGAATTCCTGTTTTTGCTTCGAACATTTTTTAAAGATTTAATAAATGAAATCCAAAAAAAAATTTAGTAGTTTTATTTTTTTGAATGTTGAATTCTTATATTAAGCAATTTTACTCAAATATAATTATTTTACCTTTTTCAAGTTTGGAGGCTTTATAAATCGCAAATTCTGAAAAGGAGAAGTAATAATTATACATTTTTTAAGTATGAAGTAACTGAATTTTCAATTAATTTAAAGACTTAAGAAATTTTATTCATATTGAGACTTTTTTTACCTTTTTTACCTTTTAGAAAAATTTAAATAAATTAATAATTCTGAAAAGGGAAGTAAAGCTTTTAAATTTTTTTAAGCAGGCTTGTTTTTTCAACAGAAAAAAATCATATTAATTGAAAAAGGTAAAACTTTATTTTAAAGAATCGGTATATATAATAAAAAAGACGTTTCTGGTACAATAGGGTTTTTAAGAAAAAATAATTTTTTTATAAATTTTATGCATGAAAAACCTTGAATCTTAGATCTTGATGTTTTAAAGCTTAATAACTCAAAGTGTTAATTCTGAAAATTTGTTGTATTATTTCTTGAATTTTTTTAATCTTAAAAATAATTTTTCACATCAATACACCTACAAGGAATAGAACCATAAAAATTAAAATAAAAACGCTATTATCTTAACTGTTCAAAATTTTTGATAAGATTTTTTTAGAAAATCCAGCAAGAATTTTTTTTGAGTTACGAGCTCATTAAAATTTCGTTGGAGTTTTTCCTAAAATTTGACCATAAGATCGGTATGAATTATATTTAATTAGGCCAAGAAAAGCGTCGACGACACAATTTTCGGAGTTAAATCTATTACCGTAAACACTCGATAGATATACCATGGTACAAATCTGAAATATTAGATTTATATCCCCGATTTTATAATTGCATTGAAGTATTTGGTCTTATACATTAAACTAATTAAAATTAATTTTTGATAATTTTAAATTTTCTCTTAAACGAGTCTTAAAGACTTCCTTTCTCTTTGTGAAATACTTAGCTGATAATTTTTTTTAATAATATTTTAATTTTTTCTACGGTCATCCTAAGTCTATTTTGGCCTCACATCTGAGGGAAATTTCGAAAAATTTTTTACCCCCAGCTGGGCTAGAACTTGGGACCTCGAGGTTTCGCTGTTTTTGTAGCTCATCAAAGATGCTTAAAGTTTTCACTTTAAACATTAAACTAATTAAAATGAATTTTTGATAATTTTAAGAAAAATCTTAAGCAGTAATTAACAGAAAATTTTGAAAATCGCTTAACGAAAAACATTGTCTTAAACCACTTTTAATATTTTAGAATTGCTATTTGAATGTCTAAGACTCTCTTAAACAACGTCTTAAACAGATTGTCAACTTATTTCAGAAATGTAATGTAGCCTTAACCTTGCTTTATATTCCAAATTCTTTTGTTTTTCCAATTTGTCTTCAAAAAATGTTCAATCTGATTTAAAATTTCCAGTTCATCCTAGTAAATAAAAAAATATGCATAAACGATCGAATGTTTTTTTTGGGTCTGACATAACTTAAGAATGTTTAATGGCTGTTTTTTTTCCTATCAAAAATAAACAGGAACCAATTTTTACTAGAAAAAATTTTTATATGTTCTCTAAAATTCAATTTTGACCACCTAATTTTTGTTTTCCATTTAAAAATAGTTCGTTAAATCGAACAAAATTAACTCGTACCACGATTTTTTACTCGGAAAAAGTTCGGAAAAACGAGGGTTGTACATTATTAGAATTTTTTATATTTGTTAAATAGAAAACTGATAAAATTAAAGTACTTAACACAGCGAAATTCAGAAGAAATTAAATAAATGATGGCTCAAAAAGAGCTCATACATTGACAGGTAACTTAACTTGAATTCACTTAAAAGTGAGTTAACTTTAAATCTATTAAAAATTAGTTAATATTTTTTTTTAGAAAAGTTTTTTTAGTAATTTTATGAAGTTTGTATTCCGGATGAGGGATCAAGAGTCACGCGGGTTTCATCGGAAATTTTTTTCTCCATACCAGAGCAAAAATCCCCTGACTAGAGACACATTATAGAATCTACCTTAAGGCCGAATCCCGAACTTTTTTCCAAAGCGATTAGCGCCTCTCAATTAAAGCAGCTCTCGACAGCAAGCGTTAACGGTAATTTAATTTTTATTTAGTCAATTTTTCATTTTAAAATTATTAAGGTTTTCTTGTTTAATTTCAATGAAAACGTAATTTTTAGGCCAACATTTATGTTAATAGCCAGTCAATTTTCTGTGGCATACATGTCAGAGTTCCTATTACACCAATTTTGATTCAAACATTGACATGTGTTCGCCATTGGCTTTTCTTATGATTCGACTATTAACATAAAACAAGTGTTGTATCGCTCTTTCTCGTTTACCAACAAGCCTTCGCTGACAATTTAACACTTTGCTTACGAAAATAATACATTAACATGCTTTAACATACAAATCGCATTTTTATTCATATGTGACACACATTAGAAAGAATGAATCATCAGAAAAATAAAATTGACTGGTTAGTTTTCTAGTAAATACCTTGAATTCGATAAATTTCATTCATACATTTACTATATTTAATGAGCTTAATTCAAATTAATCATTATACAAATACTTACTAATTTTTAAAACAAATTTAATTTTTTAAAAATTTGAATTCAAACACCTCTTTATTAAGATATCAAAAATTTAAATCTTAACTAAATGATTTAATTTTATGTGTCTATTTTTATAATTTTCAAAAAAAAAAAACGAATCCAATACTTGAATTTCAGATTAATAAAAATATGATGTTTTCTGTGGAAATTTTCAAAAAAAAAATTTTTTTCCAAACTATTAATAATCTCTTATCTTTAATAAAAAAAATTGCATAACTTAAATAAAACTATTAAATAAAATTTTTTTTGAGATTTACTCATTTTAAATAAATTTATGTAGAAAAAAAATGAAAATTTCAACACTATCAACAATTTTATTACTATCACACTTATTTGACAAAATTAAAGCCCAATGTTTACCTAATACTTTTGACATTCAACTTAATTTGATTAGTGTTAAAGAACTTGATATTATAACTTTTTACAGAGTCACAACCAATCAGTCTAATCCAATAGAATACACTAGGAAATGTTTAGATATTCTTAACTTCTCAGCCAAATCTCCAAACGGATTACAAATAACTACAATTACTTTCAATCCGGATGATTTAAATAAAGTTTTAAATTATACTTTTGAAAAACTTTATCCATTGGCTAATTATCAAATTTCAATTGGTTATAAAGTTAAGAATTTTTTAGATTTAGAGTATAAAGTAAATACGACTTATCATACATGTTTTTCAAGTCCTGGAAAACCCGAAGATTTAACAGCTCAAAGTGATGGAAAAAGTTTAAATTTAAAGTGGAGAAAACCATCGACAATTAATGCACCTGATATTTGTTATTATTTAATAACTAAACGATTTTTGAATGAAACAAAACCTGAAGAGATGAGAATATATCCTGAGACGTTTAGCTTTAGTGGTGAGGACCTTAAGCGTGACTTTGAAGTTCGCGTTAGTGCTTATAATGATTATGAATGTTATAGATTAAAATATCCTGCTGCCTTTAAGTGTGCTCAATTAGGACAAAAGACAGCTTCTAGTCCAGTAGTTATTTATAAATATAAATCAAACACTATAAATCCGTCTAATTCTTCTAATTGTTTGAATTTTTTATCGAAATCGTTAATTTTTATTTATTTTTTTAAATTTTTAATTTGATCAAAATTTAAATTTTTAATAATTTGAGCCTTTAAAGTCGAAAATTTCCGTTTTTTTTAATCTCATTTTTTTTTCACAAAAAACTAATGAAAAATAAAATTTTAATTAAGAATTAAGTTTTATTTTTCAATTTAATCACAAGAACCACATGATTTGAAATAGAATTACAAACTTATTCCCTTTACTTAAATAATAACAATCTCAAAAAAATTCTCATTTGTATTTTCCTCACTCGTACAGTACAATTCTGAACTAAGTTAAGACCTGGCTTAAGCCAAAGTTTCAGAGCCACTTTTTTCGGCTTAAGTCCGGCTCTTGAACCGATTTTCAAAATCCCTGGCTTCAAAACTGACTTTTAAAAACTGCTTAAGCCCGGCTCGGAAGCGACTTAAGCCGCTTCAAAACCTGTTAACTTAGTTCTGGATTGTACTGTAAATTTTGCCCGTTTTTAAAATTTTCCACCTTTCTGGAAGAAGTAATACAATTTTTTTAAAGCGCTTGAAGTGAATTATGAATCGTTCTGAATGTAAGGTTATGATAACTTTTCTTTAACGATTCGGTTTACCAGTTCTTAAATTTTTTTAAAAATAAACAGATGTCGGAATATAATTCTTTTGATTTTTGCTGTAGTTTTTAGCAACACTAGGTCCTTTTAAGTTTTTTTTTGTCGAAATTGACCAACCCCACCTGTCAGAAAAATTACCTCTG
>NTPY01000418.1:106968-143712 GCA_002922825.1 Brachionus calyciflorus
CTTCTGACTGTTTTTTGTTGATAAAAATTTGTTTAATTTTTTACCTATTAATACTATATAATCTAACCGGCAACGAAGCAACGGGTACTACTAGTAATATTTTAATTATGCAATGAATTTTTTTACTATTATTATCACTATCATCGACCAAGCTTTTGGGCTCGTTAATAATTTAGTTCAAGGTGTAAAATAGATCTCTAATGTTCTGGAATATGATTACCAGAGACAACATAAAAATGCAAATGAATTTTTCGGATTTTTTGCATTTATTAGTTTTTAAAAAAGGAATGCCCGATTTTTCTTTATTTTTTAACTCTTAAGAAAAATACGAAAATTAAAAAAAATCCAAGAACTGATTTAATTTGGCGATTTATTATTTTTTCACCAATATTTCTGAAACAATCACCAAAAATTATGAAAAAAATTCAAAATTATTAATTTTTCATAATTAATATTATTCTGTCATAGGTTGCAAACCTAAGCCTGGTAAAAAAAGAAAGCTAAAAACTGGTTTGAAAGACAATAATTTATTTTCAGAAATTTTGTAAGAAAACATAATTTTTATATGAGACTTATATTTTTGTAAATAAAAATTAATTTTATAAAATGATTGTAATTTTTATAATCGAAAAGTAAAATTGGTGATGTTTCAGAAATTTTGGTGATTTCTTTATAACAAGCCATTTAATTTAACTTATTTCAATTTTAATTTCAAGACCAGGTGGTCATAATTTTAAAGATTCAAATTTTTGAAGAAAAATTTTTACCACCTGGTCATGAACTTGAAAAGCCCCGTCCAGGACGTTAGAGCAAATGAACTTGAACACCCCCAAATTTTTAATTTAAGAAATCTACTTATTTTTGAATCTTAATATATTTCACTTTTTTATTTATGCTCCAAAAATAATAGAAAATAAAATTTTATTATACAAATCGATTATTGTTTTGAATTTTATGGTCAAAAAGTTTGCATTTTTTCCGCATTTTTTGACCTAAAATTTTTACATGTTTTTTTGTCTATGATGATTACTCATTCGAAAGCAGCCCTGGATGTTACTAAACTTTGATCATAAAAATCTAAAAAAAATCTATAAAATTTTGGATTTCTTAATGATTAGACGAAAAACTAGCTTGGTCAAACTTTTGTCACTAGTTACATAGTTCTCCAAATGATAAAATTTTAAACTTATTTCATTTAAAGAGCTTTTGAAGCACTTTAGTAAAAACGAATAAATTCAAAAAAAAATTATCAGGCTCAATTATTTAGATCAAGCTTGTTTAATATACTGATAGAAATTAAAAAAAGAAAAACATGAGAACATATGAGAAAACAAAAATATGCTTACTTGGTCTAATTATTTTTTTCATTGAACAATTATATAACAATTAATTTTTTCCGAAAATTTTAAAATACCCGAATGAATTTATGAAAAATTTTGTTACTGGGTGAAAGAAAAAATCAAAACAATTAAATTAACTTTATTGATCATCATTTCTCCAAAAACAACTTAAATCCAGCAGTAGTTGACTTGAACAATAGAAACAAAAATAAAAAAGAAAAAATTATATTTTTCTTAAATTTGAACTTTTTCTAAACGCTTCAATAAAAAACTTACCACAAAGAAAAAGTTTCTTCTTTTTCTTCTTTTTTTTTTTTTTTTGAAAAAGAAAAACAAATACATTAAAATTATTTTTCCCCTTTGAAAAAATAAATAAAATGAGCATAAATAGGAGTGAACAAAATGCCAACTTGAGTTATACACCGGATTTTAAACCCGGAAATAGCTCAGGTTTATTTACATTTATAAAAATAACTGCTTCGCTTATATCAATTGTAGTAATCGCTGGTGGTATTACTCTTGCTATTCTGGGCATCCGGGGTGATTTAAATTTCCAACCATATAATTATGATCAACTTTTGACAACTAGAATAATGAAACCCGCAACTCTTCCAGTACAGACACAATGCGGTGTTCAAACAGTCAAACCGTCCATAAATGGCGAGACTTTAAATTCACAACGAATTATAAATGGCGATACAGCAATTACTGATTCATGGCCTTGGACAGTTAGTATTCGAAATTTAAAAAAGAGTCAAATAGGTAGTCATTTTTGTGGTGGGAGTCTAGTTTATTCTCAATATGTTATTACAGCAGCACATTGTGTAAGCAAGAGAAATAAAGCAAATATGGTTGTCATTATTGGAGTTACCCAATTCAATTCGCCTTTATCATATTCAAAAGTTTTTTTTGTTCAAGATATGATTGTAAAGGCTGATTTCAATCTAGCCGAAATAACTAATGACATAGCTGTTTTAAAATTAAATAGACCAGCTAGTGGAGTAGAGAATCTATGCTTACCAGACGCGAATTTTACTCGGATATTTGGTCAAAAAGTAGTTGTCACAGGATGGGGTAGTACAACAGGATTTAATTCAAATAAAGATTTATCGAATAATTTGTTACAAGTTGTTTTAAGTATAGATAATGAAAAATTTTTTTGTTCTACAACGACGTCAAATTACTGTGCAATGAGTGTTACGGGTGATGCAAATGCGTGTTATGGTGACTCAGGTAGTCCATTAATGCATTATTCTAATGGAAAATGGTACTTGTATGGATTGACTAGTTATGTTATTGCATCTGCAGATAAGTGTTTACCAAATTTACCAAGCTATTATACAGCTATACCGTTTTATTTAGAATGGATCGCTAGTGCTATTGCTACCATGTCATAATTTTGTATATAAATATTAAAAAAAATTTTTTTTTTAAAAATTATTCATTTTTTAGTAATCATTATATAAATTATTTAAAATCAAAAAGCATGACCATGATTCATAGTTAGTTTTTAAATAATTGTCTAGTAATAAATTTTTTAAGATTAGTTAAAAATTTAATAAAAACAATATTTTTAAAAATTTTTCAAAATTTTATGATCATAGTTGATTTGGAACGGTCTAATTCCAGATTTGGACATGGTATAAATTAAGATAAGACCGAGACAAAATTAAAAGCTGCTCACCTTCAAAGGAAAAAAAAAAAGCTTGAGATTAAAATCTTAAATCGAAAACAGAAAAAGCAGGGATTGAATTAGATTTTGGTGACTATAATATTTTATGTTAAAAAACGAAGATTGAGCTTGTACATACCGTAAAATCCATAAAAGAAACGATGATTTGACCGTTATTAAATAAAATTTTTTTTCGGAACTTTATGTTAATTTCTCAATATTAAAGGCCAACAGATTCCGCCGATAAATATCTAAAAATGGGATTTGTGAAGATATAGAAAGGATCAAGCAAAGTATTTTAAAAAAATGAAAAAAAAAAGTAAAAAACATCGAGCTTCAGTTTAAAAACTCTAACTAGATAATTCACTTAAACTTAAATTTTTTAAATTGGAAACAAAAGCTTTAAAAAAAAAATGGAATTCGAGTAAGAAAATGTCTTTTTGCAGCTAATCAAACGAATAAAATTTTTTTTTAAATTTTAGGCCATTATTCCATTAAAATCCGGCGTCGTCCTTTACAAACATTGTTAAAAGAAGCAAATAATTTAAACTAAGATGATTTTTTTGTAAACCCAAGAGTTGCTTACTGAGTAGTCAATGGTCAAAAAAAGTATTATGTTCGAACTAACCCAAAGTATTGTAATTGTATTAAGTTTTTAGAATTCGGTATCTGTAAACACTATAGAGCATTTTGTAAGCTAACAAATCAACAATTTGAAGAGCGTGAGAGCGAATTTTGTTTATGTTCATAGAAAAGGTAGGCCAGAAAAAAAATATAAACGCACAAAAGAATGGACTCAAAGTAAAAACAGGAATTTTCGAGGTTTTAAACCAATTTGAACTTGTTCCAGACTGTCTATAAATGAGGTTTATATTGCATATTTAAAGAAAATATCTATCGTAAACCCTCGATAGTAGTACAGTGTACTCACACTTGTATCACCCCTTTTGTCTTTAATGGTGGATAGTGATAAAACTGAAAAGTGATATAACTTAAAAACAATAAAATGTTTAAATTTTATATAAATAATGATTTAACCAATTTAACAGTTTCTATTTTTAATTATTTTATATCTTGAGGCTGCATAAAGTAAGTTGTTTAAAATATATAATTTTTTATAATAATCTTGACCTTGCGTATTTAATCAGTATTATTATTTTTAATTTATTAAGACAATATCATCTAACTTTAACCTGTTTAAAGAAAATTTTCATAATTAATCTATTATCAATTATCTTTTGTCTGATTACGAGACGATTTTTATTAACTTTTTTTTACATTTTTTATTAAGTTGTTGATTTTTCAGACCATATCTAAAGGTGGTACTAAAAGTGAGCTATTTTTTAATTGAAATCTGTTCATTTTTTTCTCTTTATATGGTGAAATAACTGAAATAGTGATTTCTTTTAGTGATAAAACTGACTAAAAAATACATTAAACTGTATTTAGGAATTTCGTTCTTAATCTTACTGGTGATAAAAGTCAAATAGTGATAAAAGTGCATAGTGATATAAGTGTGAGTCCACTGTACCGGTATAAATTCGAAAACTTCCAAAATTGTACCATCCCCCTTTCTTGAAGCTGAAAGGTCTGTGATTACATTTCAGTAATAAAATCACTGGGTACAAATTCGAAACTCTAGATTTGTACCACGGTATAATTATCGAGAGATTACGTTAACATTAATAAATCAAAAGCCGCGTGGGATCATACAAAAATAATAACTGTAAGGTATTAAATTTCTACCTCACTCCTTCTGTTTTTCATAATTTTCGCACTTTTCTCACTACTTTTGTAGAAGAAATTTTACTAACCAAAATCAAGTTGAAGCTCATTACTTAATTAAGTAAATAAAACTGGAGAATATAAGAATGACACCAAAATAGATTGAGTTTTAAGACAATAAAACTATTAAAAGAAAAAAAGCTTTATTGAGTTAAAAAAATGGTTATAAGAGGAATTTAGACAAAAAAAAATACAAAAATATGTTTTAAAGTTCTCACTCAGAAATATACCATTTAAAAAAAATATTAGATTGACTTTTTCGATACTGAACTAAATAAATTTTTAAACTTTCAATTTTAGTCAAATAAAATATTTATTGCTAGTAATAAAATTGATAAAAATTAAATTAAAAAAAAATCAGAAACTAGGACGGCTTAAATAAGAAGCTTAAAAAATAATTTTAATCTTGAACAACTTTTGGTACAAAAAAAGCCGATGATACTTTGTCTTTACCCCATTTTTTACCTTTAACTACCAAAACACTCGGATTCTCTACTCTAATACTATCAAACTTAAATTCAAAATCCATAATATCCGAAATTTCATTTAGAATAGTTTCATTTTTTAAATTTTCTCTAAGATTAAATTTAAAATCAACTCTCTCTAACCAAGGCTCAGGTATAGCTATTGAATTACCAATAATAACTCCATCACCAATAGCTAAATTGTATATAGTCAATGCTGCACAGTCTCCATTCGAGTCAGCTATACAACATGTAAAACAAATTATATTTAAATTTTCAGCATCTGTAGTCTTGGGTTGTAAAGTACAAATAACTTTTCCAACAAGGACTTTGTTCGTATTCAATCCGGGCTTTAAATCTTTTAAATTACACTGTGACAATTCAATTTTTTCTTTTTCACTTTGATAAGTACCAACATAAGGTCCCAAATCACTTTTTTGAATTTCATCAATTAAAGACTGAAATTTTTTCGACTTTAATTTTCCCTTTGTTTTTATCATTTCTTGTATATTTGACAAAAATTTCAAACAACCCTTTAAATTGTCTTTCACTTCGTGCCAAAATGGGTCTAAATTTAACGCTTTACTTAAACAATTTAGAACATCAGACCAATTTTCTTCATACATGCTAATCATTGATTTATTGTAATACAAATCGCTTTGTAATTGAGCGACTGATTCGTCTTTTAGAGCTTGATTAAAAGCCGATATAGCTTGTTTTAAGATAGTTACATTTTGTTGACCAAAGGGACTGAAAAATAAAGAGACATAACAATTAGCTAGAATATACCATGACATACCATCTTTGAAATCGAATTGAAGAGACTCTTTTGCCAAGCGAATGCTTTCATCGATGAGATTTTTAGTGTTCTTAGGCTCAGAAGTGATCAATTGACGTATGACCATAGACAAACCACGCAATGCTAGTTTATTCTTATTCAATTTTAAACTTTGTTCAAAACAGTTTTTACACAT
Source organism: Brachionus calyciflorus (assembly GCA_002922825.1). Lineage (NCBI taxonomy): Eukaryota > Metazoa > Rotifera > Eurotatoria > Ploima > Brachionidae > Brachionus > Brachionus calyciflorus. The sequence continues at coordinate 113,204 of NTPY01000418.1, forward strand.
TTTGAAATCTCTTTTTTTCCAATAGCATTCGCCTAAATAATTCCATCCATCGAATAGTTTAGGATCTAATTTTAAGCATTTAGTCAATGAGTCAAATGATTTTTGACTAAAGTCAGGTGTTACGTTATAAGCCTTGCCTAAAAGTACTAAATAAATTGCTTTGGATTCGAAATTTTCCGTTTCGGATTCTATTTCACCGATCAAGGAATCTAATTTTATGTTCAACTCACGTAAACGATCGTCTGGATTTGTACATGATTCATTTAAAATAAAATACTTATCACGAAATGTGTACAAATCATCGATTTTTTTATTAAATTTTTCAAAGAGTATTTTTTTATCAGGCTTATCTGACATATTTTTAAAATCTAAATAGAAATATAAATATTTATTTTAAAATGCTGTCTAAAATCGTATACAAAATTTATAAACTTTTTTATTAAACTTATTCATACAGCTTGGACATTTAAGACTCCAACTTTTCTTAGCACTGGTATACAGGGGTTCTAATAATATTTTACGCTGGGATAATTGTTTGAAAATTTCGACATTTTTTACATATACTGGATTGTTGGTCGACTACCTTTGTTTTTTTTTGAAAACTTTAGACTGATAAGAGTCCAATAAATTACAATCTTCTTTTTCTTAATTCTGCTTAAATATTTTATGAAGTCATTCTCAATTCTCAAACCAAATCTAAAACCTAAATAAAACTGAAGCCTTGAGACAAAATTAAAGAAAAATGAACCAAGAACAATTCATATTGTAAAAATTACTTTGTTTACGGACTTGCGTAGAAGAAAATTTGTAGGGTTTGGTAACAAACAAAAAGTAAGCCGTCGAGATTTGAGAAAATCTTTCGAATTTGCTCGAAAAAATTTGATTTCGTATGTTTAAAAAAAGAAAAGGGAAAGACATTTTTTTTAAATTTTTTCATTATATGATGAAAAAAAATAAAATTTTAAAAATTTGAGCGCAAATGAAAAACTAAAAAGTGAGTAAGTTTTACAAGGTTTCGGGATTCGGAAGTTCTAGGAGTAAAACTACAAACATGCTGAACCCCGGACTCAAATAAAAATTAAACTTTTTCAAAAGAAAATATTTTTTATTCTTTTAAAATTAAGGTTTGCGTCATGCAAAACTACAGCACTATCTGAATTCACCATTTTCGATAGAATATTCGTAATCTACGCATATGAAAAATTATTTCAAAAAATTATAAAATTATTTCAAAAAAACCTTAAAATACCTCAAAAAACTCATTTTTACCTAATTTGGTGTGACTCGGATTCTCTTAGAAATCATCAAAAAAACTTTTTTATATAGTAAAATTCATTAGCTTTCAGAAAATATATAAATATTTATAATTCGACTTAAAATTCGACTCAAGAAATGAAAAAATCGCTTTTAACTATTAAGAATTTTAAAGAAGTTCAGGACCCCCTAGACAAAAAATTTTTTTTACCCCCCTAAAAAAAGCATTTTTCCTAGGTTTTCATATGCGTAGATTACGAATATTCTATCGAAAATGGTGAATTCAGATAGTGCTGTAGTTTTGCATGACGCGAACCTTTTATTTAAATTTTTTCTCGAACTTTATTTAGAAAAATAAAATTTTTGGAAATTTTTTTATTCGAATTGCATAAAATTCGAATTGCTAAATGCATAAAAAAAAAATGAAAATAAGCTAAAATGCGTATTTTAAGATTTTCCTCTTATTTGCCTAAGATATTAAAATAGAATTTGTTCATTTAAAAGATATGTGTGGTGAAAAGTAAAGTGATCTGTGCTGACAAGATTTGCAAGTGTTTTGAAAATTAATTTATGTGTGCAGATTAGTAAATAAAATAAGAATATGTGCTTTAAAAAAAGTATTCCATTATAAGAATGTGGAAAAAAATTACGAATTTTAACTCGCAATCTGTATCATTAAATAATTTTTTTTTCTTTTTAAACTTTTATTTTAAGAATGATTAAAAGTGACTGGCAAACAAAAATTTTTGTTTTTCAAAACAAATTTCTGCATAGTGGACAAGATGACTTACTACTCGATTCAAACCATTTGTATAAACAAACACTATGGAACATGTGTTTGCATGTACGACATTTCATCTTGGGCAATTGATAATTTGTACCATGAATAACACTATAACATATAGTACACTCTTCAACACCAGAAAATTTCTTATCGACATTTCGTTTCCATATTTGTAGACCTTGAATAATTGAACCATTTTGATGTGTCAAATAAGTAGTCAATTGTAATAACCAATTTCTCCATTCGTTTTCACTCACTCCCAATCTTTTAGCACTAGAGACACTCACAACACCCAATGGATAATTTATGGGCAATTGAATTAACAAATCCATACTCAATTCCTTCATTTTATAAGTACTAACAATTTCTCTAGTCGATGTCATACCCTTAACTTTAATACTCGACTCATCCTCTGAGCCAGATTCGTTAATTAACAAATTAGCTGATCTATTTATTTGTCGAATTTCTTCTTCTATCAAATTAGGTGATACATATCTTGTCGTAAATTTATCGACTTGATCAGCAATACGCTTTGGTTGCATATTCCACCAATCTCGAATCATAGCCGGACACATTTTAAGCGCTTGTTTATAAATTTTGCATGAAAAATTTTCAACAAAATAATTCTGGAAAAAATTAAAATTTTCTTCATCCAATAAAACCATTTCACTCGAGCTAAATTTATCCCCGAGACCACTTTTCGGCATCAATCGAAACAAACAATGCATTAAATAATCACTAAAATTCAATTCTCTTAAATTACTCGCCAATTTAACCTTAAATTGTAAATTACTTGACGTGAACATATCAAGCACTAGTTTATTAACAAATAGATAAGACATTATTTTATTATTACTTTCATAAGTTAAAGACTCTTCTTCGTCAAAGTGTAAAATACTTTGGTCGAATTCAACTGTTTTTTTAAGATCAGAAAATAAATCAGTTAATTCATGGAATAAATCTCTGAATACAAATGGTAGACTATCCAATACCTTAGTTTCTGTTTCATCATTAAAATAACTACCAATATTTGATATTAAAATTCTAAGAATTTTATACGAGCCTATTTGAATCGAGGAATTTTTATGCTTCAAATAAGGAGTTAAATAATTAAAAATAGTCTTAATTTGATCGCTTAGGAAATTAATATCCAAATCTAGAACATTAAATTTAGGCTCCAAATCATTATTAACTAAATTCTCGTAATTAATTTGACCGAGTAAATTCGATGTTTTATTAATTAGAATCGAGTTTAAATAACTCAAATTTTTACCTTCGAAATATTCGGATATTTTTACAAAATTGACTAAAATAGGACTTTGTATTTCACGACTAAAAAATTCTTTAAATTCTGAGCGAATTTTTTCTGGATATTTTAAATTTTCAATATTTAAACAATTTGTTAAATTGAATAAAAATTCATAAAAACTAATTGCTTTTAATTGAATGTAATTCTTGTCGTTTAGGCTTGATTGAAGAGGCTTTTTGAGTCGTTGAGACATAGCTGCCGAATAGCATAGAATAAAATCCCATTGTTTATCCGAGAGATAAATTGCCAATTGTTCATTTTGTGGCAAATCAGTGAAGATTAAAGTCAAAAAATTGTTTATTTTATAACTAAAATTAAATTCGTTCCAGTCTAAGACTTTTTTAGGCTCAATTGTAAAATTAAAATAGAAAAAATAACCCGAACCATACTCCTCTAAGCTTAAATTCTTTACCAATAAATCCAAATTTTGATTAATCGAATCCTTAATCCTCAACAACATATCTAATACTTTAAGAATATATTTGGAAAGATTAGTTTGAATAAATTCAGATGTTTTTGGATTCGAATTAAAAATGGCATCTAATTTGGCATCGTTTTTATTTTTTAATAAATCAAAATAGAAACTAGTATACTTGACTATTAAATCAAGAGTCAAATTAAAGCCTTGTAAATTAGTCTCTAATAAAGCCAAGTCTTGATTTTTGTTTAGAACAACTAGAGCTTCGGTTAAGAATTCTAGCTTTTCTATTGCGCCTTCTAACACCGAGCTAAACAACATGTAATAATGATCTAAATTATCAATTAAATTATCTAAATTATCCATAACAGATTGTCTAGCAAATGGTATGTCATACAAAAATAATTTAATTGACTCCTCTTCGTCCGAATAGAGACTTATTAAAAAACTCATGACATTTTGAGCTATTAATTCGACGTCTTTTTGACATGTTAAATCTATCGAATAAGTCAAAAATAACGAAAATGAATTCAAATCAAATAATAAATTGTTTGCCGTAAAATTATTCGATAGAAATGTCTCTAAGCTTTCATTTTCACTATTTATTTTCTCATAAAATCTTTGCAAAAAATTATTTTTTAAAAATAAATTGTCAAATTCAGTCGTAAAATTATTCAGTTTTTTACAACCAGTATAAAACTTTTTGACTAAAATTGAAGTTAATATTAAATAATACCAATCAGAGTTGAAATCTGATGATTCCAAGTTTAAATAAGAGTTAAGCTGGGATAAAGAATAGGTTATTTTGTTTAGATTAACAGTACTTAGCCATTCGGAGTCTAATTTATGTGGTCGAATTAGACCCCAATAAAAATTCGTAAATAAATAATTTAAACGTTTGTTTAAAAATAGTTTCGATAGAATGTCCTCATTTTGAACCAATTGTACAAATGTATCTTTGAAGTTAAAACTCTCGCTTACCATGAGACTTCGTGTGAATTTAGTATAAAATTCCGAGTCGAAATTTTTTAAAATTTCACTTTGTATTTCGTGCAAAATTTCGACTATTTGAGAATTTTCTTCGTTTAAACTCGAAGTTATAAATTGTTTCAGAGGTTCCAATTCATTTTCTGTTATTAAGGAATTGATTAATTTTTTAATGAGAGTGTCTAGGGTGTCTATATGTAAATTTTTCGATATTTTAATTCGAAAATATTCGAATAGAATTTTCCATAAAAGTTGAGAATTTTTCGATGTTTGTACTCCTTGGTTTAAAAGGTTTAAATTAAGCTCAATTAGAGCTTCATCTAATTCCAATTTTTCTTTAAGATTATTGTAAATTTTTTCGATTATTTGAACCCGAAATTCTTGATCATTTAATATATGAGAAAGCTCAAATAAAATTCTAGAATTCGAGACTAAATTTTCGAATAAAATATTTTTGATAAAATTTCTCAAGCTCTCACTGAATTTGATCCAATCAATTAAAACTTGATTTATTTCACAGCCAAATTTTTTACTTTTTAAATCATCGATTAAAATTGTAAAAAAAGCTTCGTCAATTTTGTCCTCTGTTACCAAATTGTTTAGATCTTTGAGCAATTTGTCTGCTTGTTCGAATTTAAGCAAAACTAAAATATAAAATTCGACTTTTTGTAAAAGATTATCTTGTCTTTTACACAGTGTATCACAATAAATTTTAAATAGCCTTAATTTATGGTCATTTGATAAATGTGAATCGAAACCAGGTTGGTGCTCGATTATTAAATTAAGAATTAATTCACGATCGAAATATTTCGAAGTTAAAAAATTGACTATGATCAATGATTCTGGTCGTTCATTTATTTTACAAAAATAAGATTTGAATATTTTTGTGAAAAGCTCGCGTTCTTTAAGGTTTAGATTCAAATAATTATGTAAAATGTTAAGTTGTTTTTCTAAGCTTTGTTCCGATTCGATTTTTTCAAAAATTTTTTCATTGAGATTAGAAATAAATTTGGTAGATTTAAATTGGAGTCTATCGTTATTATTTGTATTGATTTTTGATAAAAAATTGTCGAAATTAGATTCAAAACCATAACCTCCAACTGTTTGGCTATTTGAGTCCAAATAAAGCTCAAATAGTTTGCTTACCTTAAATTTATTTTTAATTTTAATTTCAATCATAAATTAAATCAAATTTTTTCTAAGAAATAAATGCTCATTTAATTCTCTTTAACTAAATTAAACTGAGCACAATTCTGAACCAAAGTTTTAATTGTCAATTTAAAGATTAATTTTACAGTGATGGCGATTGACTTGTAACAATTCAAAAATTCGAATTATTTTTTTTCAATTTTGTTAAATCTTCTTAGTGAAAAATACTAAAAAAATTTCATAGTGATATTTCATCGTACAAAATTTTCATAGAAAAAAAAATTCGACGAAATGAACGTTCACCACTCAACCGCTTGAAAGAAAATCTGAAGCTTTTCCGTAAATATTTTTTTTGAACATCGCACTAAAAGCTCAAAAACTTGGCTTTAGTGCCTCAAAAATAATTAAATTTTTCAAGTTTGAGATGATTAAAATGGACCCTAAGGACTCATTAAGTTTTAAAAACCGGCTCTACTCAGTTTTCAAAAGGTTTCGAGCCCCAAAAACATTCTTTTTTGAGGCGCTAAAGCCAAGTTTTCGAGCTTTTAATGCAACGTTAAAAACAAATATTTAGTATTTTAATTGTTTCTTCCTTAAAAAAATGTAACATAATGTATTTTCACTTATTCAACGGTCTTTTTTGAGATTATTCGTTTTTTTTTTGTTTAGAAAATCATGATTGAACATATTGATTATTTTAACCACGGTTAACGGGCTCGTAGCTCTGAAAACACCATCTATAGTCAACCAGAGCAAAAAATTCCAGCTGAACTCTGTTTGAAAACTTTTTTAAAATGATTTATGACTAAAAAGACGCTCTGCTTGAGATATGCTTGACTTTTAAAGTATTCCCCCCCCCCCTATTTTTGGTCTTTTTGGCATGTTTGCAATGGTTTACCATGTATTTTAGCCTCCGTTTGAGGTCTGCTAGAGATCTGCTTGACTTTTTTATTTTTTTTCATCTAATTTGATAGATCCCAACCCCCTATTTTTGGTCTTTTTGACATGTTTGCAATGGTTTACTATGTATTTTAGCCTCCGTTTGAGGTCTGCTTGACTTTTTAAATTTTTTTCAGTCGATTAGACAAGGAAAAATTTTTTTGTTGAAATCTTTAAATAAAAAATTGACGTCGGGGCTCTGTTACCTTCCAATTTTAGAAATTTTCAGTTTTACTGTTATTTATTTGTTAAAACTTTTCTTTAAGAGATTTAAATGAGGAAGTTAAAAACCGGGGTCGACGGCCCATCAGATTTAGGCCGTCGACGTCGGTTTAACTTCTCACGCTTACTCGATCAAAACATTGGAAAATGAAAAAATGTTTTTTTTAAGAAATTTTCAAATAAGAAAAAGTTAAAACATTGGTTTTAATTAAATTTAAAAAATCAGGGAAGTTTAAAACCGGGGTCGACCTCAAACGGAGCCAAAAATACATGGTAAACCATTGCTAGCGTGACAAAAGACCAAAAATGGCGGGGGGGGGATGTTAGCTCCTAAAATAGAAGTCGAGCTGGAAATTAGGTGCCTCGTTGACTATACCTCGAAAACACCTGGCTATGAATCGCTTAAAATTAAAGAAAAAAATTGCTTTTGCAAAGGAAACAGATTCTTTTAATTCCTTAAGCGGCTCTTTTAAGATTTAATTTATTTTTAATTTTAAAACTATTCAAAAATTTTTAACGTCATTTAAGAAAAAACGTTAGAATTTACAAAAATTACTTTCCAAAACTAATTAAACATCAAATCAAGTAAGTTTTTTTAGATAAATTGACCTGCCAAAGTTAAAAATTATGTTACAGAAATATCACTCGATAAGGACTTCCGAGTTCACCAAGAATATTTTGTTTTGCTTTTGAAATTAAACTAATATTTATTTACACTAATTTTTAAAATATCTAGTTTTTATCTTTTGAAAGAAATTTAATTAAACCCATTTAAAGAATTGATACTTTCAAATCAAGAAATAAAAAATACGTGTAAAACTGTATAAACTTACTTGATCGAAAATGATATTTTCACAAAATTGGATAGATTCATCAGCCAAGTCATTATTTTCTAAATTGAAATCGTTTAAAACTAGAAAAATCGACTCGAAATAAGCACCTAAAATTTTCACTCGATTTGATATTGAATTCGAAAATCTAATTTTTTGAATCGAATTTAAATCACGTAGTAGAAATTCGTAAATTTTTTCTAAATATTCTTTGAAAAAATTGAATTTTTCTTCTCTCGAATCTAGAATTCGGGTCAAACATTCTAAAAGTTTACTCAGACATGGATAAATAATTTCAACATTTTGTACATTAGCATTACCGTTGGCATGACTACGCATTAATGAAATTAATTTAGGTATAAAAGCTTTTTTAACATTTAACAAAGTCCATAAATTATCACAATTCGAGTCTAAACTATCAGAATTTACTAAACATTTAAGAATACTTTGCCAAATGAAATAACAACTAATTTCATCATCTTCATCCAAAGCGTAAAAAATCAACGGCACTACCTTTTGTCGCAAATTTTTTCTAAACTTAAAATTTTGATCAATTTCTAAATTTATTAAATTCTTATTAAGTAGAACCATGTCTACAACTTGATATAATAAACCAAAAAAATCTGCTCGAACTCGTTGATTTTGATGTTTGGAAAATTTTAGAAATTTTTGATCGAGCAATATTTTTTCCAATTTATCCCAATCGAATTTTTCCTTAAAAACTTTCGATGAATCGCACAAAAAATATTTCAAAAATAATCCTAATGCCTTTAAACTCATGCTTAATATGTTCTCATATTTTTGTACGGCCTCATCTTCCGATGTACTCTTCATATCCGATAAACTCTTAGCTGTTTGAATTAATAAAAAATCTTGTAGAGTGTTAAGAACTTCATCGCGACAAAAATAAACAACTTCTGGTTGTTTGACCTCGTTAAACATTGTTTTAAAACAATTATCAGCTATTTTAGAAGATAGTAGATGAGAGTCACACTGTGCCATTAACCAATAAGGCATTATTGTCTTGATATGAGGAGCTAAGTTTTTAGTCACCTTCGAACATAATTTTTCATGAGTTTGCTGACATAATTCTCTTATTTTACGATCATTATCAATTGATAGTTTTGTATAAGATTTAGCCCAATAGGATACTATATTAACACAATCTTCTTGAGGTTTAGTATCGATTAAATTTTTTAATTCTTCAAGGGTTTTAGTCTTGGTAAGAGTGTCTTTTTTGGACAATTTTCTCAAACACATTCGAAAATCGGAATCAATATTCGAATCAAAAGAATCTTCCATTAGAGTGCCTATACCAATTGGTGGCATATCGGTACCAAAACTATAATTAGGTATTTGAGATAACATTTCGGCAGCTTTAGCGCTGCTACTCGGTTTAGCATTGCCTTTAACGCGGCTAGCTTCACCTTGTTTTTTACCCATTTTTTTTTAAATAATTAAAAAAATATTTTTGAAATTAAATAAAATTATCAATTTTTAAACTTATTTTTTACGATTGCAAATTTTAGTAAAAAAAAATAAAATAATAATTGCAAAATAAAAAGAAATTTTTTATTTTAGATTAAAAATTTGTCTTTTTGTTGCTAAATTAAAATTTGAAAGTCTGCTATGATGGTTTTTTTTATTTATTTATTTTATTACAAGACTTTCAGAATTGCCTTAGCAAGTGTTTTAACCAAGAGAAATGTACTGCACCTCGCCATCAATCAGTAAATTAATTTAAAGGGAAATAGGAAATAAATTTAGAATTTAATAAATAATACGTTTTCAATTATTTCGTAAGCAGTTTTATAAAATTTTTTTGCTCGAGACTTTCATCTATTAGACAATTAATTGTAACAATTTCGGTACTATTGTATCCTGTTAGCCTAAAATTTAATATGTATTCGAACATACATAAATATCTATAAATCATATGTATCCGAGAATAGTTAATATGTATTCCAGAAAAGATGATGTATATTTGAGAATCCACATCTCAAGCAGCTGTAACTATTAGACTGTTTTTAGTATTGACTCATTTAAGAGTTTTTGACTGTATACCGAGAACAATTTTGGCGATGCAATATCACCTTGCCAAAATTTACAATAAAAAAATTAAATCTGGTCTATTCCTTTTCGGCTTGATTTTAAAGAGATAATTAAAGAAAACTTTTAAATTTTTTTAATAGAGAAAGAGTAACTAGATTATCCCCTTTTATGAAAAAATCGATATGTTTTCTTTCAAGTTTTTTTTATTTTAAATAAAAGGAGATATCTTTTATTTAATCTTTTTCTTAACATGCGACAAACGAAAAAAAAATTTTTTTGAAAAATATAAATATGGCGGGGCCATACTAATAAAATTTGAGGTATGGCGGTGGCCAGAGTTCGCCATACCGTGGATCCGCCACTGGTTTGTAGTCATCAAGATTCTCAGATTGTACCCTTTCGTATCATTGTAACATCAGTAACGCGTATTTATTTTCCATATTTTTTAATATTTTTATTTAATGTATTCTTGATAAGAAGTTTAAAAGAGTCAAGAAAAAAGGTTTAAGGTAGTATGTTAAAAAAATTCTGGAATATCAATTGTTTTCATGAATGCGTTTTATTTTTTAAATTCGATACTTCTTTCGATTTGTATAATAATGGCAGATTTAAAAAAAATCAATTTGTATTATATGTCAATATTAAATTTAATTTTTTTATTTGCCACTTTTTGGAATTTAATAAATAATTCATTTTCAATTATTATCAATTTAAAGCTAAATCGATTATTTCGTAAGCAGTTTAATAAAATTTTTGGTGTTCTTTTTTTGTGGCGCTAAAAATGATTACACTGTCGGCATATGTATATCTATTTTGTGACTATTTAGAAATATCCCTGAGTCTTGTGTGCTGATTTCATTTAAGAATTCTTGAGTGTATACCGAGAACAGTTTTGGCGATGCAATACCACCTTGCCTAACATCGACCTTCGTTTTAAAAGCCTTTGAAAATTCCTCGTTTTTCTTAAATATCATGTAAGACTCTAAGTAAAACAGTTTTAACAGTTCCGATTGATTAAAATATAAAATTTTTCGTTAAAATTTTGCGTTGCCTAACCTTCAAGTAACTTTTCTTAGTATAAATCCATAAATTTTAAGTTTATTTTTATTAGATTTTAAATTTTGAATTCCAATTTGGAGCTTTAAGTATCAAATTTGATTTTGTCTTTTTGTTTTCCAAAAAAATTGCCTAAAAAAGAAATAAAAACAGCAAATTATAAAGAAATTTATTATTTTAGCAAATTATAAAGAAATAACTTATCTTGGAGTAATGAAATTATAATTTTTTAAAAGCTTTATGTATCCAATCTAATTTGGAAGCTATTTGGGTGTGATATGACGGTGCTCTTGGGTAACAATTGGATTTATCGTCTGTTATGATGAAACTTGAAACACCAACAATGTACCATGTATTATTTATTTCTTTCATTAAAGGACCTCCAGAATCGCCGTAGCAAGCATTCGAACCAAGATTTTGATCCTGACCTAATGCGCATATTAATTTTGTTGGGTTGTAGGAAACATGAGTTGAGCATATTGGATCATCATTTAATAATTTTAAATTTGCTTCCTGTAAATTTTCTGCTAGACTGGACGTTTTACTTGAACCATCAATACTTCCCCTTAAACAAAATTACAGAGTCATTGACACTTATTTAATTTTATATTTGTGTGTTTCCCTGATAGTTTGTGATTTAACACTCCTACAGTTTCTTTTTATAAAAACATAGAATGAAAAATATTTTAATAAAAAATAAAAAAAAAGGATACATAAAATTAACGACAGTAAATTTTATAGATTTGGTTCGTATTTCGAATGAAAAACAGTCAACTTAAAGACTTCAAAGAATTGGTTAATTAGCTTTTTACAGGATAAATCCTAAGAGGTAAAAACGTCTATCGGGTCAAAAAATAAAAGCCTAAATTAAACCTGGAGATTAAAATTATGAAAATTTGTTAACAAATAAAGAGTTGGATAGATATTTAGCTTAATTGTGGTACTCACATAAAAACGGTTTTTTAGTCACATTTTTGATTTAGAAAATTTTTTAAAAGATTAAAATTTCAAGGAAAAAAATATCCTGAATGAAAAAAGTTAAACAAGATTCTTAATTGATTTAAAATGATTATTTGATTAATGCATCTAGTAGTGTTAAACGGTTAATCGGGTAAATATTTCTTTATCTAAATTTGGGCGAAATTAGTGATTTGATACGGTACTTTATTAACGTTAAAACGGGAAGGGTTTGGTTGGTTATGCTCCTAAAGCAGAAAAATCGGTAAAAGTAGAGTATAAAGAAATATTTATATTTATGATACAGCACTTGCTTTGAAAAGAAGGCGTGAGCGTACCGTTACCGTTACCACGAGTATTCTCATTCCTTTTTTATTAAGGAATCTTTCAAAAATTTTCAGTTTTTAAAATTTTTTTGATGAAATTGTCTCGGATAAATAACACTCATTGAAAGACACTCATTTGCTAACAAAACTGCTCAAAAGATTTTTAATTTTTTTCTTGGAAATTTCTGGATAGCAATTTGGTTTACTTGTAAGAAAAAGTTAAAACCAAAGGAAAGAGAATACTGGTAACGGTAACGCCAAAATTCTGTTTTTACACAAAATCGTTGGTATTAATTAGAAGTACGTTTTTTAGATGAGTCAACTCAACTTTTGATCCTTTCAAGTCGAAAAAAAAATTCCCAACACTAATATTTTAATAATTTTTTAATAACTTTCATATTTTTTTTTCGAGAAACTATACTATAAATAAATTTGCAAAATAATTATAAAAAATTAGTAATTTTAAGAAATGTATCAAATTTTTAACAGGATATTTTCCGGATTTTCCATATTTAGAGGGTCACATGGCATGTTTTTTCAAAAAGGGAACATTTTTAAGGGATGAAAAAAATATTAAAAAAAAATTTTAACCGCTATTTTTAGCTTTTTAAACATGGTGTGGTTTCATTTTTTTCATACCCTATAAATGTTCTCTTTTTTAGAAAACTTGCCATATTTGGACCTACATTCTGCTCCCTAACTTAACTTATATTATTTTCAGGAGATGTCTCTAAAATCCGACTTCAAAAACTACTTATGAAAAGTAATATTTTCACAAAGCTTTAAAATTAAAATAATTTTCTTACCATCCAATCAAAGTCAAAGCTTTATTTTCAATCTTTTCTAAATTAAATCCTGGTGGAGGTAGACAAATGGGTTGAATATTTTTTGAAAAATTTAAATTCTTTTTTAGTCTTATCAAAGCAATATCAACACCTTTATAAAAGTCAACATTACTATAATTTTCATGATAAATAACACTTTTTGCATAAAAAAGATTAGAAATTTTAATCTTTTCTCTTATATTGTTAACACCGGCGATAATTGCTAGATTATTGCCTTTTAAATCATAAACACAATGTGCAGCAGTAAGAATAGTATTATGATTTATAATAGAGCCTCCACAGTGATGAGAAGATAACTTATTGAATAATTTGTCATAAGCTCGTATGCTTATAATCCATGGCCAGCTGTTTGGCTTTGATGAAATACCATTTATTATTCTTGACTCAGATTCTAGATTTCGAATTCCACATTCAAAATTAAAATCTATAGACTGACTTGTGTTAAATTCAAATGACGTATGGTTCTTATTGCTAAAAACATAATTGTGCTTTAAGTACCATACACTCGATAGCAAGAAGACAATTGTAACTGGAATATAAAAAAATATCATATTTTCTTTTTCTTGAAAAAATTAATTGATTTTTTTTTTAAGATTTAATAAAATTTAAATAATTTTTAAATCCAGTTATCACTGTAATGACTGTTTATTTTTTTTATAAATGTATTAGAAATGAATTCAAACCTTATATATAATATAAAATCTTGAAATTGTGATTTTTTTAAATCCATGTCAGTTATTTAAATTGAAATTATAAATGGATCACTTAACAAATAGAGCTTTAATGTCATATTTAATCGAAAATAAAAGGAAAATAATTCTCAAATGTGTGTAAAATTGAGAATGATTAATTTTGAAGAAAAATTTATATTGCTCTAGAGAAGTGATGTGGGTTTTTGTTAGTTTTTAGTTAGCTAAGATTAGTCGACTAAACTAATTCTAGTTATTTTAAACTGTACTGATTATTGAACATTTCAGTATTAAGAAAATACCTGTTTTTGGGAAAATAGAAGATTTTCTCCTAGTTCTTTTCTATAGTAAGATCATATAGTGTTTATTGCTATTTTTTTTAAAGAGAATCAGTTTCTTTAAAAATGAGTAAAACAGGATCCTTACCTATTTTTTTTAAATAATGCTAAATTTTTGCAAAAATGAATGAATGAATGACTTTTTGAAAATCTTATTGAAATTTTTTTCTCGAATTTAGTTGGCAACTTGAGGTTTTGTACGGTTGTACGATTGTACTGTTTGTACTATTCGTCATTTTAAATTAATTTAGAGAAATTCCTTCGAAAATTAGTAAATTATAATTTTGTACACTAGAATACCTTATTAGTTTATAACAATTGTATCGAAAATTAGTCAAAAAATCGAATAGTACAATCGTACAATCGTACAACCGTACAAAACTTCAAGTTGCCAATTTAGTTGTATTTTTCTACTAACTATATTTAGATAGCTAATTTTAAACATCTAAGTCGACTCAATTTTAGTTGTTTGAAGTTAGTTGAACTAATGTTAGTTAATCAAAGTTATTTAGCTAAATTTAGTTTGACTAATTTAAGTTCCCAGTCTACTAAAAAATTGATGTAATGTAAATGTTAAAGTTGAGCGTGACTTTAAATTCTCTCAAAAGTTAATTTCACATTCGCGTAAAAAATATTTTAACATCGCTTTTGCATTAGTGCATTTCAAATTCAGTACAAAAGTTAAATAACTATAGAGATAATTAAATCTTATTCTCCGACCTAGTAAATAATTTGATTTGTTTACTTTTTTTTAAATTTGAAATTTTTCTTTCTTTAAAGCAAGTTTATATGTCAGGTTATTCGATTAATCGATTTAAATCCCCTGGTAATCATATTTTGGGAGACAGATAATCCTGCTCAAAGATAGATAAAAATTATTAATTTTATATGACACCAATGTTTAGCCTATATTCTTTAATGTTACATTAGAAATAGAGTTGACTGGGTTAACAAATTTTAGTCGATTTGACTAATTTAGTTTAGTTTTGAATCATTAAAAACGGCTTAATAATATAAAAATTTACCACTTAGTGTAATCATTAACTAAAATTGCATAAATACCACCAATCCTCGCATCAATTTTCTTTTTATGCTAAAATCCGCTCAACATTTTTGGTAAAGATTTTCAAAAGTAAAAGCTTCTTATTTGTTAAGGCAAACCAAAAAAAAGCTTTCTAATAAAATTGCTCAAACTAAAAGGTTGAGTTTTACAGAAAATAGTCGGAAAATTGGTCTCAACTAATACCTTAAAATTTTTAAATGACTTTAAAATATAAATTAAAATTGCTTTTTGCTAAAGGTAAGGACAATTTTCTTAAATTTTTGATAACTATAATTAATTTAAAACTATTTTATAATTGAACAAAAATTTTTCGATAACTATAACCTTGAAGAAAACTTCAAAAGCCAGTTCTAATTTTTGATTTTTGAAAAAAGAACTTTTTCCTCTTACAATTACAAATCGAACGAAAATTTTGCAGCTTTTAGTTAGTTATTGAGAGCTGCGGTATAGAGAAATTCTATACCAACGCACTTAGGCGTTTAGCCCTTGAATGGGCTTTGGCAGCATTTGCTTCGAGTCATGCCAAAAACTTTCTCATCAATGATGTTCTTGAAGATGTTTGTTGATGTTGCTGAGACTGCACTTTCAGGTAAATCGTTCCAACTTGAAGTAACTCGGTTTGTGAAAAAATTATATCGATGTGAGCCTTTTTTATTAATTTCTCGTATTAATCGTTTTTTGTGCTGTCTTCTTAAATTTATTGTGGTGGGTTTTGCGAAATTAATTCCACTGAGCAAATTTATATCTTCATGTCCATTTACTAACTTATGCATTTGTATCAAGTCACCCCTACGGCTTCTGTCCTCTAAGCTCATTAAATTAAGTTCTTTTAGGCGTACCTCATATGGTTTAGATTTGATTGGTTTGACCAGTTTTGTCGCTCTTCTTTGTACCCTTTCTAAGATCTTAATGTTTGTCTTAAAATATGGACACCATGAGCTAACCGCGTATTCCAAGTGTGGTCTCACTAATGCAGTGTAAAGAGGCTTTAATGTCTCATGTCCAAGATATCTGAATGAGTTTTTTATCTGTCCGAGCACTCTGTTAGCCTTTGCTGTAGCATACGAACACTATTTATTCCACTTCATATCGTTGGTGATCATAACTCCAAGATCTTTCTCTTGAAAAGATTCACTTAGCACATGACTCCCTCTCGAGTTCACCATTTCGTATTGGAATTTTTCTTTTCTTCTGCCTAAATACATGACTTTACACTTAGACAGATTTAATTTTGCTTGTAAATTTTAAGCAATTAATTAAAACACAAGTATTTTTCAAAACTTTTCTTTTCCTTCTTTAGGAAGAGAAAGAGGAAACGACCGTTTAAGTTTGTCTTAATTTATACTGTAAAAAATCTCTTATTTGAGTCAATTTTAAAAACAAATGAACTTTCAAATAAAAATCAAATAAATTCAAAATTATTTCATTTCAAAAAAAGTACTTTTTCTATTTCAGAAATATTAGTTTATTTTAATTTTTGATTAAAAATAAAATTAACTCAAACGGTAAAAATTTAATCTAGGCCTTAAATAAGCTTAAATATCATTAGGACAAAATAAATTTCAACTATTTCAAAAAAAAAACAATTAGAATTGCAATCAAAATTTCAACAGAAAAAAATATCATAAGTTATTGCAATTTGCACGGGAAAAATAAAATTTTCTTTTCCAATTTTAACATTTATGTAATGTTCTTCGAATTCTCCATTCTACAAACACTGAATTTAGAAGAAATTAAAGAAAAAAAAAACTAAAGAAAAAAAACACTTCATCTTAACAACACTGCTTAATTTTACAAAACCCGCTTTATTTCTTTTCTATTTCAAAAAACAAAAAATTATCAAAATCAAATTTTATAGATTTTAAATAATGTCCGGAATTGCTATTGGTCGTTTAACTGAAGAGCGAAAAGCTTGGCGAAAAGATCATCCATTCGTAATTTAAATTATAAATTTATAAATTAAAAGAAGATTTCAAGTTTTTATTTTTTTTTAATTAAGGGGTTCATAGCAAAGCCAACTAAAAATCCTGATGGTACTTTAAATTTATTAAATTGGGAGTGTTTTATCCCGGGCAAAAAAGGAGTAAGTTTTTTAAATTCGAAACAACAAAAATATTTTTCAGTCTTTTAATTTTTTTTTGTACTTAGACAAACTGGGATGGAGGCTTGTTCAAATTGAGAATGTTATTCAAAGAGGACTATCCATCATCACCACCTAAATGTAAATTTGAACCACCACTATTCCACCCGAACGTCTATCCATCAGGCACAGTTTGTCTATCAATTTTAGACGAGGACAAAGACTGGAGACCAGCTATTACAATTAAACAAATTTTACTAGGAATTCAAGAGTTATTGAATGAACCAAATATTAAGGATCCAGCTCAAGCCGAAGCCTATACTGCTTTTATGCAAAATAGAACCGAATATGATAGAAGAGTCAAAGAGCAAGCAATTAAATTTAGTAATGTTCAAGTAACCGAATAATAAATGTCGACTTAGACTCATCTTTTTTTTTTCTCTTATTTTTTTTTCTTAAATTTAAATGTGAATTCATATTTTTATTTTCTTTTTTTTTTTTGCATTTCAATTAATTTTAATATAATTAAACAAAACAAAAAACAAATCATGTCTTTTTTTTTTATTTCTTTACTATAAAAAAAAAATTTTAAAAATTTCAAAATCGTTAAAATAAAAAATTATTCAAAATTACAATAGAAATAATTGTCTTGATTTGTAAACGAGAAAAAAAATTTTCTCGGTGTAAGGCTGTTTTCTCAATGTTTTGTTAATTTAATGACTTTCTACATCAAATTCAAATTAAGAATAGAATTTCTGTTTATAGTAATCAAATTTTTTAGTAACCCTTGAGACTTGGAATTTGCCCAACTTGAAGCGTAAATGACGCGAATCGAAATGAATTGGTTTGATTTGAAAATATAAGATAGTTTAGAATAAAAATTACTACCGTAATCCCTCGATAGTTATACCATGGTATAAAAGCATTATTCTTGGATTTGTACCACGAGATAGTTTTGTTTTTTTACCCAAATCTAGGGGGTAATTTAATCCGGTAAAATTTCGGATTTTTAACGGTTTAATTTCAAAATAAAGTAATGAGTTAAAATCGAAAAAAAATACTTAATTGTTACCAATAATGTTAAAAATGATAAGGTAATGGTAAAATTTCGGCAATGAATACTTTAACATTTCCTTACGAAAAAACATTCTTTTTTCTTATTTTATCCTATTTTAATTATTTATTATATCATAATCCATAAATCTTCTTCGAAATTGCAAAGTTTAGATTCTGTTGAAGCTTTGAATTGCCGGAACCTTAATTTTAGAAATGTTTTGAATATTGCATGATTTTAAAGTTTTTTTAAATATTAGGCTTTAATTTAAACCGGGAAGGTTTCGATTTTAAAAACAGTTCTTATTCGAATTTAAGACATTACTTCAAATTTATGCCGTTAAAAATTCGAAAAAAATCGAAATTTTACCGGGCAGTTTACCCCCTAAATTTGGGTACAAAAACAAATTTTTACCACTGGTAAAAAATTGAAAAATTCGCTTTTAAACCGGGTTTACTAATGAGGGATTACGGTAATATTCCTTACCCTAAATAAAAGCAAGAAAAACAATTTAATTTTTAAGCCGTATTGTCTCGATTTGAAGAACATGTAACTATTTACGAGTACTCGTTTTTAGTGACATGTTCTAAACACTAGATTTCAAAAAGTCAAAAGAAAATGACCAAGAAATCCACGTCTGGTCTACAAAAACTTAAAAAACAGGCTAAATCAAGCATAAATAGGCTATTGGGGATATTTAGGGTTTTTTTTTTAATTTAAAAAATTAAAAATTCTTACCTCTCATTTTTGTGACCTGAAAGAATTTATTAAATAAAATTTATCTGGGTTGTAAAAACCGTTGTCGACGGTCAATCTAAATAACGACCGGTTAACAACCCACGATTCCTGAGTCAAAAGATACTAAAAAATACCCAAATATCATATTTTTGTTTTGAATAATACAGTACAAATTAAAACTAACTTGATAGTATTTTGTTCTTCGACTCTTCCTCTGAAGAAAACAATTAATAAAAAAAATTATTTTATAACTTATTTTTTTTAAAAGAAACGTACAAGTTAGTTTGAATTTTTACTGTAATAAAAGTTAAATTAATAAATAATTCCCGTAAAAATGAGGAAAAATTTTCTATATCTTAAAAAATCAGGTTTTTTTGAATTTTTTGTGCTTCAATTAATGACATGTCACTAACGGTTGTATCTCACTAAGTGTTATTTATTTAACGAATAGCGATATGATAATGTTTAATCGTGTCAATAAATCAGAGAAGAGGTTAGATAAAAATAAATTTTTAAGAATTGAGATGATGTGAATTTATTTTTCAATTATTAAGTTTTGATAAATTGATGAAAAGTTACTTTTAAATTAGTACTTAAGAGCATGTCAAATTCTTAAAACCGAGATAATACGCTGTTATAATTTTTTTTAGTCTTTTTGGACCCTTGAAAAAAAGCTCAACTCCTACTTTTTTCACGTAATCTTCCTTTATTCATAGTAAAATTAAACTAGCGCTTCTTTCAAGGATCCTAATTTTTTACATAAAAATTTAAGCAAAAAAAATCGTTAATTTCCATCTTGAAAATAAAAAAAAGATTGATCAGTTCAAGCAGTTTTTTTTTCTCGTGGAAAACTAGAAAAATTTAGGTCAAAAACGGATTTTAGATAATTTTGAATTTTTAGCGATCTTTTTAAGAATATAAATAATTAATTTTTTTAATAAATCTGTAATTAAAAAATTCAAAATCAGTAAAAAACTGATCAATACAATTCCTATATGTAAGTCTGTTTGTCTAACCATTGCAATTGTGTTTTTCTTCATTCTTCGTTGATTGGTATCTGCATTGCTATTTTATAAAGCTGTTCTAAAATTAATCTTTTCTTTTGTACATTTTGCAAAAAATTTAAATTTATTTTAAATTTTTTTTTGCTGAAAGAAGGGCGCTAAACCTTCAAGCAGCTGACCTAGCGGTTATTTTTTGTAAATAAATAAAGCTGTTTATCTTTCATATGTGTCCCCGATTGTTTATACTTCAAATGATTCTATAAATTGTTCTTACAGATAATTAAGTTTTTTCTGAGCTCGTTTCAGTTAGTGTCGATCATTCACTTCCGTAAAAAAGCACAAGAATTCATGCTGCATTCAAAATGCTCATTATAAATTTTAAAGAAAAAGCTCGCTGAAAAAAGCTCTTTAGATCAAGAATTACTTAAAATAAGAAAGTTAGTAAAGAAGCAAATTAATTATTTTCAATTTTATAAAAAAAAAATGTTCGAATAAATTTTAGCTCAGAATTTTCCACATCGAAAAAAAATGCTAAAAACTAAAAATTCAAAATTTTCACGAATGAATGGATTCTAGGGAAAGCTTTAAATTCGATTACCTTAATTAGTGTCGCAGTCCTAGATGATTTTTGTTTCAAAAAAATTTCATGCATAATAGTTTTTGAAAAATAAAATTCACTTGATATAAATTTTTTGTTTTAATTTTTCACTGCGAAATTCACCTTGGACAAATTTACGATTAAAAAATAAATTTTCTGTGCAAAAAAAAAATTTATTCAAAAAATTAAAAAATATTTTTGTTAAAATAAATGAAAAAGAATAAAAAAAATAAAACTAAATTATCTACAAAGTTTTTGTGTTAAGGCTCGAATTAACAAAATAAAAATTAAAAAAAAAATCTAATTATCTACAAGGTAACTTAAGATCCTAACTAATACCAAAAAGAACTAACTAACTAACTATCTACAATAAAAATAAATCATTCGGATTAACTTTTTTCTTTTAAAACCCGACCCTAGTGATCGATGTTCACTAAACTTAAAAAAAAATTTTAAAATAATTTTAAAAATTTAAATATATACAGTTAAAAAAAATCAATCCTCATTTGACTACTAAAAAAATGTTCATACTTTCTAAGAAAAATTTCAAAAAAAAATAAAATTTAAAAAATCACCGAAATTTTTTGTTTTTAAAAATTTTTAGATATGACTGCTTTTTCACCTGAATTATCACAACATTGCCGGAATCAACATCCATACCACTAGTTTTTTTTTTGCTTTTTTTTTAACGTATAAATTTAAAAAATAAAATTTTTTTTTAAAAAGAAAAAAAATACTAGATTTTTTTTTCTTTCGTTTGAAAATAATTTTTCAAAATTACATTAATATATACAAAATTATGAACCTAAAACTTAAGTGTCCCTTTTCAAAAAAAAAATAAAAAAAAAACAATTCTTAATTGATTGTCATTATTTTAGAATAATTTATATTCATTCCAATTCGATGTGTTCAACACTTTGCTCCATAAATCATAGTAAATGTCAGCTTGGCTATTATTAGTATTATTGGTAATATTTATGGCATTATTTGATCCTATGGTTGAATCGGATAAAACTGAGCACATCGAATCTCGACGGTCTTTTACATCGTCACGACTAGATTCCAAATTTCTCAAAACAACTTCTTCATTTTTTTGTCTTAATCTTCTCGATTTACAATCAGCATAAGTGACTGATATTTTTTTACCTGAGTTTATTACATAACCATCAAGTGCCAAACGCGCATTTTCAGCCTCTTCTGGTTTCTCAAAATCAACAAATCCACAACCCAAAGGCTTATCAAAAAATCCATTATTTGTTCTACGTACTTTAGCACTCTTTATGCTTCCATATTTTTTGAACAAATTGTACAAGTCTCGATCACCAAATTCAACACCAAAATTCTTAACATACAAATTCGATGGTCGACCATCCTTATCAGACTTAATCTTGGAATACTCGTCTTTCTTTTTAAAAATACCAACATAAATCTTTTTACCCATGTTCTTATTAAAATCGCTAAGAAGCTCGTATTCTTGTAAATCAGCCTCATAAAGCTTTCCCTTTCTCACCATATTGGCTAATTCTAAATTCCTTTTGTATTTATAATCAGGATCACATCTGACATCCCAGTAAGTATTATTTAAACTGTCTATAGCATCTAGGGCACTTTGTCTAGTCTCATATTGTAAATAAGCATAACATTTACTATCTCCTTTGTCATCACGTACTAATTTACAAGACAATATTTTGCCATATTGCTTAAATTTTTCTATGATCTCAATCTCATTTAGATGATTTTCTAAATTTTTAATAATTAAATTGGCCTCTGGATCGAAATTGTTAGGCTGATTGAATGGCATGATTCTAATCACTCGACTTTTAAGCTTAATTGTATTTTGTTGTAGAAATTTTCTAGCTGTTTCGATATTTTGGAATGTAACATGGGCAAAACTTGTGTGTGGTTGTTTGACTATACGGACAATTGGTATACAACGTTGGGCAAAAAATTGACTCAATTCACCTTCTGTGGTCTCTATTTTTAAATCTCCTAAATACACAGTTCGATCATTTTGGTTATTTGTGTCCATAACAAGAGTCGGAGTCGACTCTAATTTAGAAAAATTTACCATTTTTTTTTTGTTTTGTTTTTGTGTCTAAAATTTGAAAGATAAAAATTGTTGAGCTTTTAAAAGAAAAAAAATGAAATGAGTTTTTATTATTAATTTCTAATTAATTATGAAATTATGAGTATGAGTAATCATGAAAAATAAATACAGGTAGAAGCAAGAAAACAAAAAAAAACATCACTACCATGGCAAAAAAATTTTTTTTTTTTTCTTCATTTTTTAAGAATCATTTTATTTTCTAGATCGCTCTACCAACTTATATAGAATCATTATGTTATGATTAATCGAAAAATTTAAGTAAATTTTAAACGTAAAATTTCCCCTCTTTTTTATTTTTTTTTTTTTAAAGCTTAGAAATCTTACATCATATTAATGAGTGAGCATATTTGATTTTAGCTAAATTTATCTAAACTTAGTCACTAAAAATGTGATTTCTTTGTAAACCCCGCAACATAATTTTTTTTTTGTTTTTTTTTTTCGAAAGCACATGGAAATTAGAGAACGAGAAAGAAATCAAAATTTTCTTTGCTTATATATACTTGAAGTAGTCACCCTAGACTTAGCAATTAAGCATTCTCGAAGAATCATTTATTCTAGGATAATTGTTATTATTTTTCAATAAAAAAAAAATTATTTAAAATTTCTTTTTAATTTAACAACCCTTAACAAAAAATAAAATTTTATGTTCAGTCTAGATTTTAAATTTAGAAAATGATTAATTTTTACAGGTAAGGATTCTTGAACAGTGTTGTTTTCTCTTTTTTTAATTAAAGAGAAACAACTTAGGGTTCTTGTAAAAATCAAACTAAAACAATAAACTTTGTCAAACATGAAAAAATGTAACTTTAGCTTGTTCTTAGCAAAATTATGCATAAGAAATACCAAATTTTAATTAATTGAATTTTCATTCTTAAGCCTTGAATTTAAAATTTTTTTTTCTTTTGTTAAATTCAGCTGATTTAAATATTGAGGAATAGAACAACTACGCGCTTCATAATCTAAGCTGATTCACTTAGAATTAGTGACATCAATTTTTTTGAAATTAAATATTTTAAAATTGAAATTTAAATATCTCGTGCTTTTGCTTTGAAAAAAAAATAAATTTAAAAAAATTGATAATCTAGGGGGAATTTATGCGGGGGAAACAAAGTATGTAATAATAATAATAATGCTATTTACTCAGATAATAAAATAATGAATAATAATTCATTGCTTAGGAATTTTCGAATTTTGAAATTATTGAAATAATTGAGTAATATTCTTTAACAGTTAAAAAGCTCAAGGGTTTTTGTGAAAGTGTTCTATAAGACAACGTGTAATAAAACACGTATGAATTTTTCAAAGTGGTCTTTAAAAAAAATTTCAAATTTTAAATTCTAAGATTATAGGTACATTTTAAAGAGTCTATACTTTTTTTTAAAAAAATATTTCAAATTGATTTTTAACGACGAAGTTAATTTTGTTTCCAATGCATAGTTTCCTTAATTACGTCAACATTTATTTTAATTAAGCAATCAAGGTAATTTTAAAATTTAATAAAAAAAAATTTTTTTTTTTTGCGTTCATTGTCAATTGTTTAAGGCATGATATAAGTCAGTAATATTTTCTTTTAATTTCGATTTTAAAATTAAGTCATGATAAGATAAGAAGAATAAATAAAAAATTTTTAATTTGATGAAAGCAAAAAAAAATGAAATTTTGCCAATTAGCTGAAAAAGTAGAGCTGAAATATTGAAATTTGCGGGCCCCAAGTCGCAGCGAGTTTTTCAAATTAATTTTTTTTTTGTCTAATCAGCATGATTGATCTAAATGTTAGAATAGCAATGTTTTTTTTTTGTTCCGAAGCTCATTTACACTTGTTCTTACACGAATCTCTTTAAATATATTTATTTTTAATAAAATAAAAAAAAAAAACTTATTATTTTTTCAAGTTTTTATCTTTTTTTTTGTTTAGTTCTTATTTTTAGCAAAAGGAGTATTAGCGTCAATTTTCATCAATAAGAAGCAAAAGAATAAACAAGTGGTTTTGTTTTCTTTTAATGTTGTTTATTGCTTAACAGCAAAATGATATGGTGCCATGAAATATATTTTGATAGATTTACATTAGAGCAACTAAAAACAACAACAAAAATTAATGCAAAGAGATATTTTTTAATTATTTAAAAAAAAATAAATTTGTTGCTTAAATACATATTATTAATCTTTTTTTTTTACTTTTTTTTTTGTATGTTGAGATTTGTTAGAATGATATACTAGAATATTTAAGATAGGTTAGATTGAATAGTACAGATTTTGTATTTTTCTTGTCTTAGAATAATACTTTATTTCTGTATAAAATGTTTGGTAATTGGTATCTTTTAATTGTAGCCCGAATACGTCTCGTAAACTAATTAATCTATTTCTATTTTTTTTTCAACAGAAACTTTTCTACTTTCTTATTTAAAACTTTTCTACTAACCGTTCTTTCTATTATTTAAATAAAATTGGACTCATTTATGTCATCAGCTACACCCAAACGAATTAAGTAATTTAATACGTTGTAATTTTTCGTCGTGACTACTTTTGTAACGTTTTCAAAAAATGAAAAATGTAATGCTTTATAACGGGTGTTCAAAAAAGAATGTTCAAAACTTTGGTTCAGATAAAAAATATGTTCCCATTGACCAAAATTTACAAAAATCGAGTCAAATGTTTCCAAGACTGTCCCAATTAAATTCAAAAAAAATCTAGATGTGCCGAAATTTTTTATGGGAGATACGGCCTGCAATATTCCAATTACTAAAAATGTAAAATGTCCTCGAAGATTTTTTCCAAAATTTATTATATTTAATAGCTTATTTTGAAGAGTAGAAAAAATTGATTAAAATGAGTCCTTGATCATATTTTTATGACGTTTAGTTCAAAAGTTATTTTAGTTAAACGATCAAAATTTGACTTTTTTCAAAATTCAAAGAAAAGCAATGTTTTTCATGTTTTATTTTATAACTTCAGTAAGGAAAGTCAGATTGATTTGAAATTTTCAATAAGTATTTAGATATATCATGGCTCTATGAAAAAAATATTTCGGAAAAATTCTTTAACTTTCCTGACCGATATAGGCAAAAAACCTTAAAAACGGCAAAATTTACTTAAGATAAATTATTTTCTTAAGCAAAGCATAGGTAACGTTACAATTAATTCAAAAAAATTTTTTAAGCTGACGGGACTTTTAGAGCATCAGCAAAACATTATTACCAATTATATATTATAGATGTTTTTATAAATAACCATATGGCTCCTTGTTGTTACGCATTAATGAATAAAAGACCTAAGAGAGACTATTATATTATATTTAAGACACAAAAAAGAGGCCAAATTTACCTAAAGTAGATGACTATGACTTATTTTGTCAATGCTAATTTTTAGAAAAATTTTGACATAGAAATGTGGAATCATTTTGATACTAATGATACCCTCCGGACTAAAAATAATTTAAAGAAATATCTATTGATAATTACGTAAAATATGCTATTCAAAACTCAAAAATTTTTTTTCAACTTTTTTTCGTATTAAATCTCTATTTAATCAAAAAGGAAATTTGTAACGATCACAATTTTCGTTACAAAATTTAATTTCATAAAAGGAATTTTAAAACGTTATGAAAATACTTTTATTAAACTTAAAAAAATTGGCCCAGAAAAATTCTATTTTTTAATTTTTTAACTTCATGTTCCGAATTCTGCATAATTTTAAACCCTTAGCTTTATTTAAATCCCTAAGCCTCGAGCTAAACAAACCAACCCTTAATCATTTAAATTATTACTTATACTAAAATTATTATTTACGTATAGGTACTGCCGCCTGGTCAAATAAATAAATAAATAAATAGAGAAAAGGCTAACTTTAGTTTAAGATTATTTTTATTTTATTACCGTATTATTATTTTTATTTGAAAATTAGATATTGGAAAAAAATTGTTATAAAACGAAAATTCAAAATTCACAAACTAGCTGCTACTAAAAGACATTTTGTCTTATTACATCATATTATATAGAAAGTGATGATTCAATAAGAGAATAAAAAGAATTTCAGTCATGATGAACCCGAAAAAATCACTAATCCTAAAATTCAGTTAAACCAATAATTTAGCATACCATACCTGTAAAAAAAAAGAATTAAATTTCCTAGATATATTTCTTTTATTCTTTAAAATAGTGTCGATGGTATTAGATAATTTTAATTATGCAACAAAAACAAAACAAGAAAGCAACTAAAAGCTTATCCGAAGGATCGGAACCATTCATTTTACAAATTTATCAAGTTATTTTTACTTTTGTTCACTGAATTCATTTAAAGTTTAATTTGAAAAATTAACAAGAAGGCTCAGCAACGCTAATGAATGTCTCAACTTGTCGAGTTGACTTGAGTTATCTAATTTTTGTACTAGATAAAGTTTGGTAATCTTAAAGAATTCCACCGTTTTTAGACTGAAATTGATTGTATTCATATTTATTTTATCAAATCACCACTTTATTTGTTTAATATGCTATAAAGAATAGTTCTTAATATCGAAAAAAAAAATTAAAAACTAAAAAATTTGAGATGAAAATGACACCTTCTTATTCGAATAACTTTTTAAGAAAAGGAGCTTAAAATGGCTTAATGGTTTTTATATACTTTCTAATAATTAAAGTCATCTGAAGTGATAATATCAAATAAAAATAAACTAGATTGTTTCAATAATTTTCCCGTAAACTGAAAAATAGGTAGAAAACTTGTTTAAACAGATTAAAAAACGTCAGCAATTAAACTAGTTTTAAATATTTGAGAATTTTTTCACAAAATTTTATTGAAAGTGATGAAGGAAATCGATATAAAAACTCATTTCACGTCATGATATAATTAAAAGACGCCAAAAACAAAAAGCGTAGATTCCTTGCATTTCTTTTTAACATGTAATTTTAGATTTTAGTATAAAGCAATATTTTTTTTTATCAATTTTCAAATTTTTTATATGATCTTACCTGCCTGTCCTCAAACATAAAAACAATACAGTCTGACCTCGATTTTGTTAACTGCCTCGGGAACGCTAAAAAAGTTAACAAAATCAAACGTTAACAAATTCGAAAATTTTTCTTTTAAAGATTCACGATTTACTTTTATTTTAAAAAAAAATTTAACAAATCTATTAGAAAAATAGGGCTTAATCAAAGGATAATTTCAATCAATTGAAGTGTTTCTTTGTCTTTAGTTGTTAAATTTCTATATCATCAGCCTTCTCTTTAATAGAATTTAAATTTTTCGCTTCAAGATGATATGATATTACATTTATAGTTGTAATGTCTAATGGTTTTGAGGTTTTTAAATTATTATCAAAATCAATAAAATAAAAAATATAAGGCGTGTCTTTCAATCTATTATTTCTTTTTTTGTTTGTAAGATGACCTTTCCATTTTTATACATAATAATACAGAAAAAAAATAATTTGTTAACAAAATCAAACGACTTATACATGTAAAAAGATTAGATATAATTCGAAAAAGTGTCAAAATTATGTTTACAAAACCGAATGTTAACAAATTCAAAATTAACAAATTCGATTTCATTTATAATGGGAAAAGATGTTGTTAACGAGCGTCATTATAAAAATGTTAACTAAATCGAGCGTTAACAAAATCAGCGTTAACAAAATCGAGGTCAGACTGTATATAAAAATCTTAAAAGATATATCAGATTATCCAAATTCAATTATCTACAAATTAGCTGAATAAAATACCTATATCAGATTTTTACTTTTTATCTTATTATAGTATATATTTTTTTTTCTTATTTATGAAAACAAATAGGTCACGTTTAAGGGAAGTAACATTAAGAGCTTTATTGTTTTATTAGCAAAAAATGATTACTCAATTTTTCGGATTAAAAATTATGTATACATGGAATTAAAAGATTACTTTTTGTTAAGTGCCAATTTGTTACTCTTTATTTAAAATGAAAATCCATAAGTTATAGATAAGTATCTTTAATAAAGCTGAGAATGAAATTCGAAATTTTAAAAGGTACTGATATAATTGAGTCAACATAATAAGGCAATAAACCTTGTAGACTTTTTAATTAATGGGTCCTTATATAAAAAGATTCAGACACAATTCTTAATCTGATGTATTCCTAGAATCTCTTAGAAATAAACTAAAAAATTAATCATCTAACTATTTAAAAAAATACGATCGAATTGAGATATCGATGTCAAGGACGGTAATCGATGTCACGGACGAATATCAATTAGCAAAAAAATAAAAATATATAAATTATATTTTTCAAAACAAATTTATCTAATTGATTAATTAAGTTTCTCAATTCTGTTAATCTGTTTGTAATTATGTATTTTAATGTTTATATGAAAAATTTTTAGAAGTGTTCTTCATTTGTTGAGATACTAAAGTTCACGATTTGGAAAACCTTAGAAATAGTTAAGTTACAATATTTTTAAAAACATTTAACTTAAACCTTAACTTTTGACCATAACCGCTACCATAGATCAAACATCTTAAAATTGAAAATTATGAAGACCCAATCGATAGAATTTTGATTTGATGTCGGCGTCATTTAGATGTCAATTTTTGATGTACATCGATGTTGAAAATTCTATCTCTTTGATGGGACATCAAATCAAACTTTGAAGCGACATTAATGTGATGCCAAATAAAATTTTTGATGTGGCATCAAAGTCAAATTTGAAGTGATAATAATTTTATAAATATATAAAATTTCTTTTTTTTATAACATGGGACGACTGGAAAAAATCTTCGCCATGTTAAAAGATTTGTATACGAAGTCGATCACTTTCTCTCTGAATAAAATAAATCAATTAAAGGAACAAAACTTCAAATTTGTCTTTCGGAAAATTTTTTAGTTGAATTTAATTAACCGCGTTTTTTTAGTATAAATTGGTTATAAATGTTATGTCTCATTTAAACTTTTTATAATTTAAGAAAAAGAAAAATTTGATCTAATCTAAATTTATCATAAATTCAACTTTTGACCATAATCTTGACCAATGTTAATTTTTCATAATATATTATATAAAAATATACTTTGCAAGTTTTCTAAAAAAGACATTTATAGAGGATGAAAAAATTGAAACCACAATTTGAAATATGTTTAAAAAGCTAAAAAAAGGGGTCAAAAAAAGTTTTTTAGTATATTTTTCATCCTTTTTAAATGTTCCTTTTTAAAATAAACATGCCATATTATGATAATTGTTACGGTTATAAGAAGGGTCCACCGAGATATGCGAAATGAAGGACCTGAAATACGATAAGAGGGATATGCAAAGTAAGTAAAAGCATGCTTTTAAAAAAAAGGACAGAAAATAAGTAAAAAGTTTAATTTTAGAAAAAAAATTAAATGGTCTTTTTAGCTTTTACAAAATATATTCCAACTTTTTCTCCATATATGCGTCGTTTTTAAAAAAAATGCCATTAATATAAGCAAAAATATAATTTTACTTGAGAAACAATTTTAAAGATAATTCTCTAAAAAAAAACAGCTTAAGGAATATCGTGTAAATCGTTTAAGATAAAAAGACGAAGGTAAAGATGATATTTTAGTTCAAATTATTTCTAATTACAGTATTTTTAATGTACATCTCTGAAATAAGTTGACAAATTTTTAAGCAAATCTTAAGAGGGTCTTAAGACATGCTTAAGAGGTGTCTTAAGACGTCTTAAGCAACTCTTAAGCAAGTTTTAAGCAAAAAAAATATCGTCT
>NTPY01000418.1:143777-166417 GCA_002922825.1 Brachionus calyciflorus
AAATCGTCTTAAGAGCCTCTTAAGCATAGCTTTTTGACTGCTTAAAATCTCTTAAGACGGTCTTAAGCAGCCTCTTAAGCAGACTGTCAACTTATTTCAGAAATGTACTGTACCAATTGAAAATACCAATGCATATATCAACTTTTTTTTCAATTAGATTTTTTTTAAATTTTCAAAATGCGATGTTACTTTTTTATGCAATAGTTTACTATGAAAAAACGCAATTTAAATAAAAAAAAGTTTAATAGAAAATAAAAGTTGCCATATTTTGGTTGCCCTTGATCATAAGTATCAGTTTAGACAGATGTCGAATTTTAAACACTTGAGATGGGTTTAAAAATGAATTGAATTTAAAATAATCAAACTCAATCCAAATCTTAGCCCTTTTAACTTTCTAAAGAAAAATACATTAAGTTTAGTTTAAAATACCGTAAAACCTTACAAAATCGACTAAAAATCGCCTCTTTGAAAAGAAAAATCGTACTCCAAACAAAACAAATTAATTTAATTTATTATTATGACATTCCTGGTATAGTTTAGTGTGGTCTATAAAAATATCACAAAATTAAAATTTTTCAGATGACTGTTCTTCTGAAAAAAGGGGGATCTTAGGGTGCGCTTATAAACAAAGTTTTATGGTACATTAAATGAATTTGAAAAAAGAAATCTCAATAAATTAATACATTGACTTGAATTTTTGGATTTTTAAATCGGACGATTTGCGTTACATTAGAACCAATGTACAAACATGCGAATAATTCGATTAAAATTTCTTTTTCTTCATTTAAACATTGTAAAATATTCGTAAGGAAAGAGAGCAGCATAAATTTAACAAATATTATTTTCTTATTTTATTGAGATAGTTTGATTGAAAGAAAAAAAAATTAATGGTCTTTAATCTTTAGCCATTTCTATAATTCAAAGTCTATAAAGAACTTCTGAATCTATATAATTATTTGACCAAAATAAATAACAGGAAAAAAGTCTGAGAATTTCTAAACTTGACCTTTAAAATATTTTCAACTTCGAATACGTTAGGAATATGGTTCGGTCGGTACTTAATCGGATTTTAGGTACAATTTTAATAGGTTATTTTTATTAGCAATACTGATTAAGTATTAAAATAAAGTTTTAACCGAAGAAAAAATTATTGTCAGGGTAACCCGAAAGTGCAAAGAGTAATTCGAAATTTGAAGTTAAACTAGACCATAACGAAACAAGAATCGTTTTCTGAAAAACTATCCTTTCTTTTGTATATTTTTAAATTTCAAGTTATTGATTTAATTAAAAAAATAAGAGTTTTTAGACCACTAATGCTAAATGTGAAAACGATTGAAAGCCT
Source organism: Brachionus calyciflorus (assembly GCA_002922825.1). Taxonomy (NCBI): domain Eukaryota; kingdom Metazoa; phylum Rotifera; class Eurotatoria; order Ploima; family Brachionidae; genus Brachionus; species Brachionus calyciflorus. The sequence goes on from NTPY01000418.1 coordinate 145,120, forward strand.
TACGGGAATTTTCTCGATATAACGTTATCTGATATTAAAAATAGAAATCGATATTTATTTAGTAATATACATTTCTTTTTCTATTTTTTTATATCTTTTTTGTATTTTAAGTTTAGTAAAAAAAGCTGATAACTATTAGGCACTAAATTTAAAAAGGGTTTAAGATTTTGACAAGCTAGAGTTTTAACATGATTTTTGTGCGCATCTTTAGCTGAGTACAGCAATAAAATGAAATAATTTATTTTATTGAGCATAATTTGATTTGAAATAAAACCTTAGGAAATCCATGAAAGAAGAGAATTCTGAACAAGGGGAGGTAAGGAGGGGATCCCCCTCCTTGTTGATTATTATAAAATTTATTTGAAATAACATTTTATATTAAATGTAAATTTCTTTCTGCAATACTCTCGAATCAAATCCCTAACTATAAAAGATTTTAGTTAGGTTTACGCAGTTAGTTCGAGAGAATTGCAGTAAGAAATTCATCGATATAATATGTTATTCCAAATCGATTTATAGAAATTAAAAAAGAATTTAATATTTGGACGCTTTTTTATGAAGTGAAGAACTGTAATGTCGATCTGGTTATTGGAAAATACTTTTTTTATTTAAAAAAAAATTTTAAAGCAACAAAAAATAATTTATCGATTTAAATGTATTCAAAGGGTCATTGAATAACAATACTGGTTGCTTTGCTTTAGTTTAATCGTTTATTTTATGGACTTAAAACTTTGTTGAGGTAGTATCTTAAGATAGATCGAAAAAAAATAACAGGATCCACGGAATTATACGGTATCAAAGATTGTGATTTAAAACCGTTTCAATACATTTTAAACTAATCAATTCAACACTTTCTGCGAACCAAACCGATCTATTTATAAAGATAAACATTTGAATCAATTCCTATGAAGTTATTTTAAGTTTTTAAACTAAAAACTTAAAACAACAGAAGTATTCGCCGACTCGAGTTCACTTCCCGGTTTCTTAAAAAAACATGAGACATGCGTGAAATTACATTCACACACGCATGTCACATGCTAAAAATTAAGTTCTTGCTATTTTTCCTAGACTTTTTAAAAGGGTTTACTTTACTTGATTAAAATCAAATTTTACCTAAATGAAATTGATTGAATATGGTTTAAAATAAACATTTAAATGGTGAAAAGTTGACGGGTATTTTCCTAAAAATTAAATCGTGAATTATTCTTTTGAACTGCCTAAATCCTTTAAAAAAATCAAAATATAAACTTAACTTCTAATGAAAATTCATTAAGGACCCACAATTTCCTCACTTATCAAGAAATTTTCAGTTAGTGCCATTTGCAAGAAATAGAACATTTAGAACGTATGTTCAATACACTTTAAAGAGACTGGGTTGTTTACTCAAAAGCTTATGTCCGAAATTCTAAACAAAAATTACGTTTATTGGATAAAAATTAGTTGGTAAATCATTTAAGAACTTAAAAATTTATTTTAGCCTACTTTTATTTCGTAATCTTTTTTTAAGCTTCATTTTTTGTTTAAATTAAAAAAAATTATTGATTCCAGCTTTCATAAACGCATTTTTTGAATCGACTCTACTCAAAAAAAGAGTACCAACACTAAATCGTAGACTTAACGTACCGAAGCATGTCCGTTGTTAACCGTACCTACCAAACGAAGGTTACCGAATTATTCATGAATTAATAGATACTAAACAAATAATTCCAATTCACCAAATTTAATCCATTTACACAAATAACTTTAGAACAGTAAGAAATAAAATAACTATAATTAAATTTAGTTAAATTCGTTTAGATACTAAGCATTAACCAAATAAATTTTGCAGATTGCATCTAAAACATCTTAATGAGAGTTTTTTTTCGTCGTAATAAGTAATTTCTAAAAATTTTAAAAAATTTAATTATTTTATTCATCTCCATTCAAAAGTTAGTCGAATAAAAAAAATAAAATGTTTGAATTCGTACGGTGAGTTAGGTACGCAACGTACATGCTTTGATAACATCATTATAAGGCTCGCTTCGCAAAAGTAAAAAATTAGCTAGAAATGTAATATTTCCACTTTTATAAGTGTCTAAAATTTTATTACTCATTAATTTTTTCATAAAATTTATTTTTATTTAAAACGCTTAAAAAATTAGTCGTATTTTCTGCTTAAAAATTTGTCTAACTAAAAAAATCTTTGTTTAAAAAAAAATCTAGCGAATTTAATACACCAGAGCTGATGACAAAATTGCGAACCGTAGTAAAGCGTCTTCGTACCATACCCTTACAGAACTCCGTACTTTAAAATATACTGAAATTAGTGCCTAGATAAAAAATTTTAAAAAAGCTAAGTCAAACCTAAATATTTGACTGTTCTCTGGTTAAAAATTTCAAAAGAATCTATCATTAAATTTTTCACTTAATTTTAAATCGCAAAATCTCTCACCTTATTGGTTAAATTTTTTTATTTAGGCAATAATTTCAGTTTGTTTTACAGTACAGAGTTCCGTACGATGAAAAGTGCGAATACCATGTAATACGGTAGGCTTACCCCATTTTTTCATTAGCTCTGCTGTATAATAAATAAATTAGCCGTTATTAAAAATTAATGTGGAATGACTAAATATTTCCGATTAGCTTGTGTATACTACTTTCCGAAAATGTTAATTCGATGATTTTTTCAAATATCTATTTTGCCGGCGTGAAGAAAATGAGCATCGTTTGAAATTATTTGAATGTTGAGACTGACATAAAGCAGAAATATAGAATTACACGTTTTTTTTTCGATACTATCTTTTCAATGAAATAAAAGGCTTAGCTAAATAATAAAAAATATTAAATTAAGCGACTTAAGTTTTTATAAGGCAACGAGAGACTTGATCCTGTGAAATTTTTTTACTCAAATATTTGAAAACATGTATTGGACATAAATTAAATTAGAATAAAAGTTGACTAATCCTAACTTGAAATATAAAAAATTGTTTTTATAATTATTATGTCTAAGTTTTTGATTTCTTTAATGGCTGATGATTATTTATTTTATAACAAAAAATTTAATGCAGAAGACATTTTTTCTGAGATATAAAGAAAAACAATATATTGAAGTAAATTATTATATTTTACAAGTCCGCTTATTAATTAAAAGATAAAATAAATAAATCATAAATAAAAAAGAATTAATAATCCTTTTTTTTCCTAATGTTTATCTTTTTAAAAAAATCATGCAATGACCGATTAAGTCACGCCTAGAATAATTTTATATTATACATGTTAAGTTTTATTATAGATTAAAATTTAATTAAATTTACTAGGAAATTTAACTGAGATGAAATGTAAATTTTAAATAACTTATTAAAAATTTTAATCAACTATTTTCCAGATTGACATCATAACTTTGATGCGACATCAGAATATTTCAAGAAATTATCGATGGCACATCAAAAACGTATCGACTGGGGAAATTAAATAGGTTACGCTTAGGGTAAAAAGTATGAGTTAATCGTTGACATATCATTTTTAAGAACCACTCTTTAGTTAGCTAAGGAATAATATTATTGAAAGTATTTTAAACATAATCACTAATTAAAGATTTAAACTATAAAAACTGCCATGAATTAAAAATTTTACGCTTATTATTTTCTAATTATATTCTTTCAAAAAATTGGGTAAAAATGTTCTATTTTGTATACTTAAAATAATCAAAAAAAATGCCAAACGAAAGTCTTTCCGATTTGAAATTTGGTGAAGAAATAAAATGTGAACTTTTTTTATTTTTTAGGCAACGAATTTCAGGAACACGATTATTTATCATAGCTTTTATTCCGGCAGCGAAGCAACGGGACACTACTAGTACTCTATAAAAAATAATTGTTAATTGTAAGATGAAAAATTAGTAAATTTAATAAGACTGGAAGCATAAATAACTATTTTCGTTGATGGTATAAACATAAGCTAATGTATATAAATAGTTATTTAAAAAAAAAGGCTTTTTAAAAATTAAATTATCTCAATCTAAGAGCTATCATATTTTATTACTTATCAACTCAAGTTCAAGTATATTTTCAAATTAGTACACAAAACCAGTGTAATATTAATTTTAAATTTCTTAAAGTTTTTTGCCAATATATAAAAAAGGTGACCAAATTGCAATATGCATCAAGAATAAAAAAAACTGTGATAAAATTTAATAATTGCCAACAGTAGGGAAATTTTTTTTCCCTTAGAAGGCTTCATTAAAAGGCCGATTTTCATAAAACATCCGATACGCTCATTTCTGTTGTTTCAAAAGTAAAATTATTGGAAATTAAAATTTATCAAAGTGTTTGATTTTTGATAAAATTTGTCAATCGCGAGCAAAAATTTTAAGAAAAAAAAATTTAAATAAACCGACACTTTTGGAGATTTTGCTTGAACAGAACAGATTTTGTCTAAGCATAATTTTGTTCTTTTAAAAAAATGGTTAAAAACAAAAAAATTTAAATGTCGACTATGTACAAGTTTTGCAGCTTTTTTTACGACAGATGCGATGAAAAATCTTCATACAGTACAAATTAAAACTAACTGGTACCATTGTTTTCCTTCCCTCTTCCTCTTCGTTACCTTTCTTTTCTCAGGAAAGGAAAAGTTTCAAAAAATAAAATACGTTATAAATTATTTGTTTTTATTGATTGTTTTCTTCAGAGGAAGAGTCGACAAACAAAATACCTACTTGAATATTTTACTCTAATTTTGCTTAAGCAAACCTGAGCTGTTTAAAAAATTTGTTTAGTTTTTAAAATTAAAAAGTTCAACTTCAGACATTAATTAAAAAGCTATAAATTTAAATTAAACATAGTTTTCAAAAAAAAAATCATCAAATTTTTTTTATTGCATGATTTAATTCACCCATAAAAACATCTAGATACTTTTAATTAAATAATGTATTTAATTTTTTTCTATATAAAAAAAAATCATCCAATTTTTTTGTTACTTATCTTTCCAAAAGACTTAACTTTAACTAGATTAATCAATGTTGCATAATCTTAACAATAATCTCATGAAAAATTTATTTTTTCCAGACTAATTTCTAAATTCCTTTTTTGTCAAAAAGAAATTCCACTTTTCTATAGCAACTACTTCAAACTGAGCTAATTTAAATGCTAACCATCATCAATTCGAATTCAGAACAAAATATAAAAAGTCAAAATTTTAGTTAATCATTTTCTAAAGAAAATATATAAAATCCGTTTTTTTCTAGAACACCATAATTTTTTTTTATTGAATCAAATTCATGCCATTAAAAAAAAATTAAAATCAAATTTAATCTTCCAAAGAATTGATTTAATAAGAAAATGCGATTTTTAAACTAGGATCAAAATTTAAAAAGATAAATTTAATCATACAGTGTCGTTAGACGTGATTATATATCTTAAACACGTAAATCTTTCAGGGATTTTACTTTTGGTGTTAAATGCAAAATTTTTCTATTTCCTTTTGCTTCGGATTTTAAATCCTCTGAATTTTTTGTTCAAAATAAAAAAAAATAAAGAGAGGTCTCGAAACCAAAAGAAAAAAGTTCAAGCAAATTTATTCTCTTTCAAGAGAATGAATTTAATTTAAAATTTTTGAATTAACAAAATTATGGCTTAGCATTATAAAAAAAACACTTGAATAAAGCAATTTAGAATCGCTTTTTTTTTCGAAAAAAAGAGAAGAAATCAATCAAGTTTCTTAGTCTAAGGATCCTTTATTTTTGTTATCAAGTTGTATTCAAATAAATTTTAATTTAAGTCGAGTGTAACTCAGAAAGAAAAAAATTGGAATTAATATTATTTTATTGTTGGATTAAAAATGCCGAATACTTATCTAATATTGAGTTAAGCTTATCTCTAAACAAAATATTGTTTTAAAGCAAATTTCTATAGTGGTTAGAGAAAATAGTTGTCTTTATATAAAGGGTTTAAGTTTATATGTTTAACTTATGAAAAAAAAAACTCTTCTTAATTAAACTAGTCAAATAAATGTGTCTGTAAATATAGAGCAGCTAATGTGACTTGGTTGTACCGAATTTTAGGACCTTTAAAATGACAAGCTTAGCGTTTTTTTTTTAAATAAAACTCACTTTAATATCAAAATTGAATGATATTTTGATTTATCTAAAAACTTAAAAAAAAATAAAATAATAATAATAATCAATTTTTTTTATTTTGGGGTTTTAGGAATACATTTGTTTTTTGTTCTAAATCAAATATCGAAAATTTGTTTGTTTTTGTTTTTAAAATGCTGGAATCTCCAAAACAACTAGATAAAAAAAAAGATCTTTAAAAAGCATTTATTTTTTCTTCAATCATTAGGTTCTTAAAAATATGCAAATAATTAATTAATACTCTTTTATTTTTCATCATTTTTGAGAATAAAAATAAGGATCCTAAAGCTCGATCGACCTCGTTGGTTATTTAGTATAGATTTTTATTATCACGTCATCTAATAATTTATTACATGGAAATAATGTGATAAAAAAACGATATAACCTACGCCTTTTAAACATTTTTATTTTTTTCCTTTAGACAGAATCCATTTCCCTTAGAAATTTTTATTTATATATACATTTTTTATTTAATTTTGTCTAGTTTTTTGTCGCAATAGAATTTTTTCTCTGTTCAAGATAGTTAATTTTTAATCTATTTGAATTATGAAGCTCCTATGCGCTAATTTTACATTTAATTGTCAACATAGCTAATAATTAGGAAATGCTAAGTTTTATTGTGAGCTGAGGGACTATTAAATTTTTTAATATGGTAACTTGCTTAATTCAAGTTTGAAAATCAATAAGTAATTTATGTAAGCTTATGGTAAATTACTACCCAAATTAATATATGTTTTTTTTTAATTATTAAAAAAAAAATTGTAGGCTTATTTTTCTCAAGTCATCTGAGTCAATTCAATATTTTTTAATTTTTTTTAAGCTTTAAAAAAAGATTTAATTTGAAAAGGAATTTTCAGGATTAAAAAAGCGGATTTTAGTGAGTGAATTTAAAAGGGTTTAAGTGATTAAAAAATAACACAACGAATAAGAATGACTTTAACTCTTTTACAAAAAGACTTTACGTAAGAGAGTCTCTTAGACATGAGAATTTCAAATTATAAGTATCTTTGAAAGTTTTATGGTATAAATTTCGTTAAAAAGTTATTAATTTTTGTTTATCTTTTTAGTTGTTGTAGCTAAAGGTGCCTTAAAATTGTTTTCATGTTTAATTAGATACTAATTTGATTCATATCTTAGAGCACAAACACTTACGCAAGTAAGAAAAAAGAAAGGAAGATGATTTTTTATATTTATGTTGTAAGAAATGTTTAAACGCACTCTTTAAAAAATAAAAAAGCCTTTTTTTGAATAAAATTTTTGATTAAAAATCTTTTATTTGTGTAAATCTTAAGAGATTTCATTAAAAAATTTAACATGAAATTTAAAATTTAACAGTCGCCTAAAGGACTAAAAGCAATTAGAATTATTTTAGCTTTAGCAAAAATTTTTAAAATTGAAAAGCTCAATTTTATTTTATTTTTAAAATTATCGTTTTTTGAAAATGATAAATTTTTTAGACTTATAAAGTTTAAGGATACTTAAATAAAATACTTTCGAGTCGTTTTTCGTAGAATATAAAAGAAAAGTTGTAAAAAAATACAACTTCTATAATACTGTAAGACCTCGATTTTCTTATGAAATGACGCTCATCAACATAGTCCTGTAAATTTTCACTCGAATTAGTTTACATTTTTGACATAACCGAGACAGTTAACAAAATCGATGTCAGACTAATAATATTCTATTTTTTTTGGAGAATATTTTAATTTAAAATTATTTGTTTTGATTAGATCTTCAAATTATTTTATGTGCAATTGCGTAAATTCAACTTGAAAATTGAAATAGTAAAAATTAGAAATAAAACGTAAAAGACAAGGTCTTGCTCAAAATATGCTCATGCTCAAAAATTTATTTTCTTAAAAACTTTCAAATGGAAATAGATTTTTAAGTTCTGCAAAATGATAAATTATGCCACAAACATGCTAAATTTTATTTGAAGCTCTGCAAAAACTGTGCAAATTCTTACAGAATGTAATTAATGTAAAAGTATTGAAATCGAAGCGCAATTAAATTACACAGTTTTTGTAGAGATAGGGTCATATAACCTCAGAATTACAATAATTTTAAACTTCCAAAAAATATTAAAATACTCTAAAATATTTTAACAATTCATGCTTAAATCAATATCAGGAAAATTCGTCAAATTTGTCTATATTGTAGATCTTTAGACATACCAAATTACCAATTTTGGAAGCAAAGAAAAAGGGTAAAAAATAATGTGCAGTTCATTAAAATTTTAAAAGGCACATTTTTGTTTTTGACATATTTTCATTTTAGTAAAAATTAGATAATTTTTTTTTGCAGTCACTTTCGGATATTTAAATTTCCATGAAATTTTATTTCCTGAACTATTAATAATAATAATTGTCAACGTTGAATAAGATAAATTTATTAAATGTTTCTATTATTTTAAAAGCATTTCAAGCCTGTTTTTCTTTTTCAGGCAATCCATCATGATAAATAATAATCTAGTTTAAACTTTAATAAATTAAGATAAATTCTCAATCAGTCTATTTGTTTATTATCAAAATTGATTAGTTTTACTAATTTATTTCTATCTTAAATATCAAAATTTCCAACAAAAAAAAATTTATTTTTTATTGAAATTAAAATTTTGAGTATGTTTATTTTTTTTTTTAATTTGGAAGCTATCAAATATCATTATATTAAATTAATCTTTTTTAAAATTAAATCTAAAATTGTGATTCAAAAAAAAATTTTTTATTCGTTTTTAATTATTTAATTGCCATTGGAACTCTTTTGGAAATTTACTCGTCTTTCAATCGAAAGTTTTTTCTGATTTTACATTTTTCTGATAAATTTTTAAATAGAGGACATTGTAAAATCAAATTGAATCTTGAAAATATTTTTTTAATGAATTTATTCAAGGAAAAAACAAACATTCCATGAAATATAAGATTTTTTCATTAAATTTACTGGTTTCAAATTTCAAAAATTAGACTAAATGAACTCAAAATGTACATGAAAATTTTATTTTGTGTACAGGGTCGCTTATTAGAAAGTATTCGACACATAAGGATGATAAACTGTATTTTCTTTTTGTCGATTACAAAGTGTTACTTTTTGTTCTCTTAAAAATTCATTTATACCTAGTAAATGACTGATAAATCTTGTTCTTTTTTAAAGCTAAGTATAATGTTTCTTGAATATCACTTAACGCGACTCTAATCAAAAAAGAGCAACAAGGACAAAGGACAAAGAAAGACTTTCTATGGCAAAGTATGACTTCAAAAAATTTTATTTAAAATTTAGATTAAAAAAAAGTCAAACTTAAAAAAATACAAATAAAAATTTTAAAAGTCAATTAACCATTCCGTCCCCAAATCATTTGTACATCCTTCAAGAATTCACTGAATATAAATTGCTTTTCTTTTGCTTTTTATTTTTAAAATAAACTTTTTTGATTGAGGGTAATAAATCATATTTTGTTAAATATATGGCAGTTTTAAAAAAAAGGGAACATTTATAAGGGATCAAAAAATTGAAGCCACAATTTGAAATATGTTTTAAAAGTTAAAAAGCGATTTTTAATATTTTTTTCATCGACTAAAAATGTTCCGCAAATTAATTTAATTTTCTGCAAGCCACAATTATCTATACAATTTGCAGATCTAATTTTTAACGTCTGGAATTTAAAAATTCAAAAATTTTAAAGGAAATAACCTTTTTTTTTAATTTCTGGTATTTTTATAAAACAGAATTTTTTTATGATTTTTTAATTTAAAATTTTTGAATTTTTTTTTCTTATTTTTTTCGGTACCAAGAAATAAAATTAAAATCTAAGACCGTGTGATAAATTCAAGTTTCAAATGTAAAGCCTGATGAAATAAAAAATAATATTTTTCCAAAATTAGAATTATTCTTTCCTCTAAGTAAAAAGAACACACTAATCCCTTGATAAATCTGATGAAAAAATTCTCATTTGAATATTTTTGAACACAATTTGAGAATCCTTTTAGAAAATCAAATGACCAAATTTCTATTCTTTGATGACATCTAAGTTTTTAAGTTTCAAATTATGTTCTGGCTTCCACTTTCTTTCGAAGTTTATGCTTAAAAAAAAATATTCAAGATTCTACAAGTTTAAAACAGATTTTTAGAAATCGTTTTGAAAACTTTAAAGTTCTGTTTTATTTTTTACTTTTTCGTTTGCATGAATTGTTTTAGATTATAAACCAGATTAGTTTAGAATTTAATTCTAACTAGCTCAACAAGACCAACACAATTTTTTTTCAGTATTTTTACAACTTACAAAACAAAAATAAAATTTTTTTTTTATTAAAAACGTATTTCCATATTTTGATGAGTCTAAAGGGAAATTTAATTTTAAGTGATAAATATATCATCATGATTATCAAGAGTGTATCAAATAGAATTGCGCATTTTTTTCTAACAGGAAATTAATTTTCAAATAAACAAACATAAAGCCTAATTATATAAGTATAGTTTGTCGACTCTAAGGCTCTATTATTTATCCTGTCTAAGAAGTTAAGTTCCTCAACTATATTTTAGGATACGTGTTGATTTTGTTCATAAATTTGTAATCAATCAAAGATAATAATCGATAGGAAAATACAACAAAACATAACAAAAAAAAACTCTTTGGAGAAACATATGTTCAATTTTTTTTTTAATAAATTTTTGTCTTGAATTTTTAGAAAATAGTTTTGTTTTGTTTTTTTTATTTATATATTCAATTGACAAATCTTAAATGTGAAAAAATTTAAAAAAAAATGAATAATTTGAGTCGATTTATTAGCCTAAAATTAATATTTGTATTGTTAATAATTACAAGCTCAGTTGACTCGTCAAATAATAGCGATGGAACAATTAATATTGTGGACGTATCGAACGACCTAGTGGATACATATAATCCATTTTTTATTTTCATGTCTATTGTTTATATAATATCAACAGTAACAGCCATAATTACCAATTTAATAGTTATACTTGTTTATATACTTGGTCATAGAGCCAAAACTGAATTGTCCATATTTTTAGTTAATCTAGCTGTTGCTGATTTTTTGATGTCTTCGTTTTGTATGCCGTTTACATTCGCTCAAGCTTTACTTAAGAGATGGATTTTCGGTGAAATAATGTGCCCTATAGGTAAGTTAAATTCAGAGGCATAAGAAAATAAAATTCTGATTGTGCTCCTTTTAAAAATTTAATAATTTGAGAAAAGACTAAAATTTGATCAAACAAAAATTTTTATTAAAAGGGAAAAATGAATTTTTTCCAAGAATTTTAAGAAAAAATTCCCAAATATTTTAAACAACTAAAAAAAAGATTTTTACCTAAAAAATAAAAAAAAACTTTTAGATCTAATTCATCACGCTTTTTTCTTCTTATTTCTCTAATTATAACCCTTTTTTAAACCTGATTTAGACTGAATAAATTCATCAGCAATATAGTTTTTAAGCTTTAACTTATAATCGAAACTTGTTTGAGATTGTAAAGAAAAATATTCTTCTAAAAGATCTCTTTGGTTAATAAATTTTTTTTTATTCGATAATCATTGAATTATAGACACCAAAAATTTATCAAAACTCTTGTAGATTTTTAAAGACCCAGAATAAAACTTGATTTAAAAATTTAATTTTTTCCTCTTATGCCAATGAGGACAAAAAATTTTTGTTGTCTTAAATATACGGAAAAGGATATATTTAAGACAACAAAAATCTTAAATTAATCTAAAATTATAAAATTTTAATTTTTTCTTTAAGTATTATTTAAACAAGTATTAACAGTGTCGCTTAGTATATATACTATGGTAGCGATTGGTATTGACCGTTATTTTGCCATAAAATGTCCATTAAAAAATCGTGTCACACATAAAAAAGGAAAATTCTCAATTTTAATTGTATGGATAATATCAGTGTCCTTAGCGTCTGTACAATTATTTGTCGCTCGTATTCAAGAAGACATTTCTTACTCGAATTCAACAACAAGCACAAATGATACTTTAAATTACGTTAAAAGATATACTTGTAACGAAGTATGGGATTCTATTGAAAAACAACAAACTTACACTCTTTTTAACTTTTTTGCAGTCTATCTTATTCCAGTATTCATTTTAGGTATTTTCCAAAATAATTTTAAAAAATTGAATTAAAAAAATTTTTCATTTTTTTTTGCTGAAAAGGTTATACCTACACATGTATTGCTTGCATAATTAAGCAAACAACCCATCCTGGAAATGCTGATGTCCATAGAGACATGAATTATAACAAATCGAAAAATAAAGTTGTCAAAATGCTCATACTTTTAGTTTGTGTATTCACTATGTGCTGGCTACCTTTGCATGCATTTACTTTAATTAAAGATTTTACAACTTGGTTAGACGAGTCTCAAAGTGCCATTTGGTATTATTATAGTGCACATTGGTTAGCTATGGCCAATTGTACAATTAATCCTATTATTTATGGATACTCAAGCAAAAATTTTAGAGTTAAAAAATTAAATTTTTTTTTCAATATTATAAAATTTAAACTAATTTTTTTTAATTTGTAGTCCGATGTTTATGCGTTGGTTATGTGTTGCAGATGTTTGACTAGACGCGAATGGATGAGACAAGAATCGACAAAAACGACCTCATTATTGTTTAAAAGATTTCCCAAAAATGGTAAAATGGGCTATTACAACAACAATTTAAATCTCGGTGTTGGAGTTAACACAAGTTTTTTGGCACGTCAACAACAACAACAACAATTAATACAAGATAAACATAATACGACAAGATTGATAAGAAATACTAATGCCAACCGAAATAATTACCAATCTAGAAGAACTTATATTTAAATGCAAATGTGGACACAAAAATTCAATTAAGTTATATGTTTAAGTCTATTAATACGAAATGATTTTAATATTAAGAATAAAAATCAGTTTTTGGATATTTTTTTTATTTTCCATTCATTTTTCTTTGATTGTAAATTAGAGAATTTCGTTGAAATTAAATTATTTTGTAAATAAAATTTTTAAAAATAAATTTTTTTGTTAAAAGTTTTTAATTACCGTAAATATTTGTTTTTCAACGAGGTGTTAAATCTCGAAAACTCAGCTTTAGCGCATGTACCACCACCCATCTACACCATGTTATAGTAAATTTAGCTTTGGACCTGTGTTAAAACTAAATTTATTATATTTGTTAAAAGTTGTTTTTTAAGAATTGTCAGCGCATTAAGTTTAAATTTCATTTAAGAAGCTGCAATAAAATCAAGAAAATTAATATTTTTAATACGCTCTTAATTCGAATATTGAAATATTATAAATTATTAAAAAAAATAATTTAAAATTTAATTTGAATATCATTTAAAAATATTATATGACTTCAGGCATTATACAAATTTGAAATTTTTTTTTAAATTTTGTATCGAGGGTTTTTGAATTTTCTTTTTTAAGTTTTAGAATAAAATCAATCAATGTAAAAAATAAATTTATGAATAGAATTTTTAAAATTCGATTGAAAAAAATTAATTTCCGTTTTCTTTTTAAAACTTTTACGAGTTAGTCTCAGTCAGTCAAAAAAAAAGATTCTGCGCCAAAATAATTTTTTCGTAAATGATTTATTGGGATTTTAGACTATGCAAATACTTCTTGGTAAAGTTTAGTTCCATTTATTGCAATAATCATTGCTAAATCATGTGATTATTTAAATCGTTAATTCGTAATTATAAATAAGATCTAATTAGAGCATAAATTCAACTCATCAATTTTTAAAAGTTTTATCCAAACAATGCAATTCTTTTTTTTTTAAATTTTAATGAACAAGTGTTACAAATTTTTTAACTTCTCACAAATTTACTCTTTTTATTATTTGTTCGAATAAAAAGTTAAAAAAAATTCATAAAATTTTTGGTATTTGAAAATTTTAATCTTTTTTAATTAAGAGGTAGAAGATAAGATAAGCTATTTGGTAAATAACGTACCACATAAAAAAAAATTCAAGTAGTTTATTTAAATCATTTAAAAATTGAAGTTTCTTAAATATTTTGATTCATCTGACTAGATCTTTTAACCTAAACAATTATAAATAAAGACAACTGGCGATAAGACGCATTTTTAAATCAGTGTCTGCTCAATATTTTCTTTATATTTTTATTTTTTTGAATTTAAAAGTTCTATTTTTAAAGATAAACTGTAATCAAAAAATTTTTTTATTAGAGTTCACTTAATATTATAGGAACTTCTTGACTTGTTTTTGTAGACTTGAATTTTCGTTTTGAGGATACTAAAAATGATAAAAAAATATTTTTTTAATCTCTATAGACTCATAGAATGCACAAAAATAATTGTAATTATTAAAAATATTTGTTTATGCATTCAAGCTTCAATTAAAAAAGTTTAATTAATAATTTTACCGTATCCGCTTGCCTAGGGCTCTTAGAAAAATGGTTAAAGTAAAGTTCTTTACTTATTACTACCGACCTGTGTCTTTAACATCTTTAATAGGAAAACAATGGAAAGACTATTAAGGGAAGATCTTTTAAAATATTTTTTAGAAAATGAATTAATTAATCGTAAACAACATGACTTCCTACCTAAAAAGTCTTGTACTTCAAATCTGATTGAATTCTTAGGCATACTGACATATGAACTCGAAAGAGGTAGTAGAGAAATTTTTATAGAAACTTTTTTCATAGAAAAAGTTAATAGAAAAAACGTTTCATAGAAATTGCTTTTAATAGTTAATTTTTAATTTCTTTCTGCTTTAAATATATTTATTCATATTCAAATTTAATTAAGGTAATAATCTTAATTCAGAAAATCTTCTTAATTCACTCTATTTATCGTAAATTCTAACTTTTTGGAATCCGTCTAGAGTCGAAAAGACTAAATTATTTCATTTATTTTTTTTGAAATTTCACTTAGTCGTTATTAAAAAGATTCGAAAGATGCATTTTTTTTAATTTGGTTGTGTATTTAAATTAAAATTTTTAAAATTAAAATGGCATTAAAGTTGTTTATTTTTTTCATCTTTTTTTCGATAAAACTTTTTTCTATTATCTTTTTCTATGAAAAAAATTTCTATGAAAATTTCTATAAAAATTTTCTATGAAAATTTCTATAAAAATTTTCTATGAAAAAAATTTCCATAAAATAATATGGTGCCAAAATTAGTGGGTTCATGGAAACCCACAATGTGCAAGTCATCTGGGTTACAAAAAGATTTGGATATAATTATCAACTGGTCAAAAATTTGGTCATCAGATTTAAACTTACCCAAGTGCAAATCGATGAGTATTGGTCGAAAAGATCAAACTGAATATGAGGTTTTTAATAGAGTTGATAATTCAAGTTATTTACTTCAGAGAACAGATGAGGAAAAAGACCTTGTAGTGTACATTACAAGTGATCTAAAATGCCGAAAACATTGTAAAATAGCGGCATCTAAAGCCAACAGAGCTCTAGGTCAAAATAGAAATTCTTTTTGTTATTTGGAGCGTAATACATTTAAGCTTTTATACAATGCTCTTGTAAGATCTCATTTAGAGTATGCAGTTAGTGTGTGGTGTTCAACTTTGAAAGGGCACATTGAGTTAACTGAGAAGGTTCAAAAACGAGCAACAAAATTTGTTAAATCAGTTCGGAATTTAACTTATGAAGAAAGGCTTGAAAAACTGGAAATGCTGAGATTGGAAGATAGAAGAGTGAGAATTGGTTTAATACAAATGTTTAAAATAATCAATGGATTTGAGGATATAAATTTAACCAATGGGATTAACTACTCGATATCTAATACAAGAAATTTAAGAAGAGGGCATGACAAAAGTAAAAGAAATAGTGATAAGAGGCTCATATCGTTATAATTTTTTGACAAACAGAGTTGTTAATCATTGGAATGAATTCTAGTACAAAACGGTATATGCTAGATCTGTAAATAGTTTCAAGGCGATTATAGACAAGGAGATGTTTGGGATGGCCAAAGTCTTCTAAAGCTCATTATGTTAAGCGTCTCTGCTAAGCGTCAAATGTAGGCATTAGTCTATATTGCAGATTTTCTACTACTACTACTACTTATTAGAGTGAGCATCCCATCGATTCCATGCTATTACATTTTTAGATTGTTTTTG
This sequence comes from Brachionus calyciflorus, assembly GCA_002922825.1. Classification (NCBI taxonomy): domain Eukaryota; kingdom Metazoa; phylum Rotifera; class Eurotatoria; order Ploima; family Brachionidae; genus Brachionus; species Brachionus calyciflorus. The sequence continues at coordinate 161,326 of NTPY01000418.1, forward strand.
AAACCACTTTTGGGTTTTTTCAGTATCTTTTCCATTAGATCTAAAATCAGAACTAAAAAAACCAATTTAAAATTTCATTATAAACTTTAACATTTAAAAATATGTTTATTGACATGCTTTTATTTAATAATGCAAGTTACAAAAATTTTTTTGAGTACGGGTACGGGGATGTCATTAATTAACTAATACTTATTTCATATTGAGCGAAATAAATAGAACAGAGGAAAATTTTATAAGATTTAAAGTAAATATTTTTTGTTTTTTATTCTTTTGCTTAAAAAAGATATACACATGCTTGAATTGACCAATCAGAAAAATGTTTCCTCTTTCTCTCAATATGTAATAGTTATGTAATGTAACTACTGTTTCACTTAAAAAATTATCAAAAACTATATCAAATTACAGTCTACGCTCATTTTATCACGTCACGAATTTATTAGTTTTTAATTTTATCGCGCTTTCTCTTCTCACAGAAATAAATGTTAAGATAAATTCGAATTCATCACGGTATAAATTCATTTTATTTATAATTGATGAAAAAATGAGAAACTTTGAAAAAAGTAAGTTTTCTTATATCCTTTTGAGTATAAACCAAGCAATAAAAGGCCAACTTAAACCGTTTACTTATTTCAATAGTATTGTCAGTCTATCTAAATATTCGTTCGACATTTTATATTTAAATGAAACAAAACTAAAAGAATTAAGTATCAGGCAAAACATTTAAGTTAAAAATACAATTGGTATAAGTAAGTACTGGATTACTAAACCTTTATATGATCCTCGAAAATATTTCACAAAGGAAATTGATTCACATTCAAATCACTGAAATTGATTTTTTTATTTAAATGATAATTAGCAAGTATTGTATACTAAATTGTAGAAAAAAATTTAAGGAATTTTTTGGTATTCTTTATTAGTCAAAGGGACTTACGGTTATGAAGTTATAGATCCTGAAAGAGAGGGTACCTAAAGGGTCCTTTTTTTTGTTTTTAATTTTTAGGTCTTATTGATAGATTTTAAAGTAAAAACTACTTATATTCTGAAAGATCGCTAAATTCCCTACAATTTGAAAAAAAAAAGCTGTCTTGCTTTAGTCAACCATTCCGGATAAATGGGTGCCAAAGTTTTCCCAAAAATAATGTTTTTTCTGAAAAATGACCCCTTTGTCACAAAGCTATCGACTTCATATTTTGATGGTATATTTATTTATAAGAGACCTAAACAATATCAAAAAATCAGCTTGTAGAGCAATTCCTGTTAAAATGCACTTCAAAAAATCTCTTATTTTCTAAGCTTTAATTTGAGATATAATTTGTATAAAAAAATTTTAAAAATAATTCTGAATCATAAATTTACCTTAATAAGATTTTGGCAAGTTGTTTTTCTTAATTGGAAATTAAATAAGCGAAAACATACCTTTAAAATTAAAATTTGTTAATTAGTTTTCAAAGTCGGTTGCACAAATTATAAATCAAATTAAAGCTTAGAAAATAAGGAATTTTTTGAAGTGCATTTTAAGGCGACTTAACATTCTTCCCGGAAGTTGTGGGTGCTAAAGGAATTCTGGGACCTGGTAATAGTGGTAATTCCTAACAGGAATTGCTCTACAAGCTGATTTTTTGATATTGTTTAGGTATCATATTAATAAATATACCATCAAAATATGAAGTCGATAGCTTTGTGGCAAAGGGGTCATTTTTCAGAAAAACCATTATTTTTGGGAAAACTTTGGCACCCAGAATGGTTGACTAAAGCAAGACAATGGTTGACTAAAGCAAGACAGCTTTTTTTTTAAATTGTAGGGAATTTAGCGATCTCAAATATACTTTTTATCAAATTGATATCTAAAAAAAAGAAATAACTTTTTATTTTCTTTATGATAATTTAAATTTAATACTAAAACCTCGAATAACTTAGTTTTTTACTCAGTTATTATTTGAAACTAAAATTATTTTTAGAAATTTTATTTGGATAGTCAATTTTATAAATATTTTTTGTATTCTATTAAAAATTATGAAATTTGGTATCACAATTATTATATTTTCACCTGAAACTAACTTGAGAAAAAAAAATGTGATGAATTTTTGCAAATAAATTTGTATCACATCCAGTTTTTTAGGCCTAAAATATTGTGATGTTCAATACATTTCTAAAATAAGTGCCATATTTTTAAACATATCTTAAGACTGCTTAAACAGCTCTAGAGAAAGTTTTAAACAAAAAATAATTATTCTAGAACATTTGTTAAAGAGCAAAATTTTACTGTCGACTTTTATTTTGCGTTTACCCTGGCCATTCATTTGTTCCAAAAATGAAAATTCATTTCTGTTCAAATTACTTCATAATTATTCATTAATGTTTAAGAATATTCAAAAGTATTCACGTGAATACAAATGAATACTTGTGAATATTCATAAACATTCATTTTCGGAACATATGAATGGCCAGGGTAGTATAATTAAACTATCATTTTTTTCTACCAAAAATCAAACTAAATGACAGAAATATTGGTCACATAATCAAAGAGATTATTTTCTATTTATGGACTCCTCTATCTCTAAAAAAATACAAAAATTTATATTGTGTTTTGTTTTGTGAGGCATAATATCATATTCTCGTAACTTTGTTGAAAATCGTTTGCTTTTGACAAGGTTATACAAATATTTCTATTAAAATAAAATTTATTTTTTTTAAATTAACTTCTTCGATAATTAATCTTAATTTGTTCAAGTAATTGGGTTAAACATGGTAAAGGTGATGATATTTACACTAAAGTTTTTTTTTTTAGGACTAAATCCCAAGTCCTTAAAACTCTCTTTTTCAGGCTTATTTAATTCAAGAATACTTCAAATATTTGAGTTTAAAATTAGAAGAAAACAAAAAAGATTTGTAGTTTTTTTTCTTTATGGATATTTAATCTTATTTGTAAATTAAAACTTAGCATGAGCCTCAGATTAAATCAAACTCCGTAGACAATTTTAAATATATTTTTAATTTTTTTGTTCGAGCTAAAATTAGACACGTAAGTTATCTACGCATACACAAAAAATATCGGGGTCATTTTTTTTTTTTCTCTTCAAAATTTGATCTAAATTCATATATTTCAATTAATTTTTCAGGTAAAATAAATGCAACTTATGCAAAAGGTATTTTTTAATATTATCATTTTATTTTTATTTTTTTTTTGTAGAGTTGCAATTGAAATAATTAGCATAAAAAATTTTTTCAAAAAATTATTTCAAGTCTAAGGAAAAATAAAGAAAAAAAACAATAATGAATTCTTTTTTGTTATTCCAAATTGAATAAACAAACTTTTTTCTATTTTACTAAGTTGGGTGTTTTTTTTTATTTTATTGATTATTTTAAAAATTATAATGGCAAAAATTTCTTAATTATCTTTTTCTAATGGAATATTATTATAATTGTGTGCCTACTACTACTACAACCCCTCCGCTCTTTTTTTTTTTTGTTTTGTTTTATTTTATTTTGCCAGTCTCTTGTGTTATTTAATTTTTTGATTGCAAATTATTTTGTTTTGAATTAAAGCCAATTTCAGACGATAATAATTATGAAAGTCGAAAGCAAATACGAAATTTTATATATATATATATATATGGTTTATTCTTTTGTGTTCTATAACAGTTTTACCTACAAGTTTGAAATTTCATTAGAAAAGAGCGATGTTTCAAAATATTTTTTTGAAAAAAATATTTGAGTGTTATTTTTGCAATGAAGATGTATCAAAACTAAATATGCTTCATCTAAGTAGCGTATTTATTTATAGTAAATTTTCCAAATAATTTAATTTTTAAAAAAAATTTAATTTTTTTTTTTTAAATATTTGATAAATCACTATAACTAAATACGCTTTTTAGTTTAGACAAGGAAAATTTTTAAAGACTTGTCTAATTTCCTGATAAAATCCCCAATCAAAATTAAGAATGAGATAAACACCCTTAAAAAAATAAAAATAAATTAAAAGATCCTTTGAATTTAAAAGTTGCTGAAACATAGACCTTCAGATTATTCTGAATATTTAGAAAATTACTATAACAAAATACGCTACTTGGTTGAGATGAGTAAATTCTTTTGGCTATTTAGATCAAGATATTTTGTTTTGATTCACCTTCATTAAAAAAAAAAACATTCAAATATTTTTTTAAAAAGTTTCAAAATATTTGAAATATTTTGAAACATCGCACTTTTCTAATGAAATTTCAAACTTGTAGGTAAAGTTGTTATAGAACACAAAAGAATAAACCATATATATATATATATATATTTATAATTTTTATTTTTTTATTATTTTTCTTAAAAGCAAAAAGTTGTGCGTTTTTACCAATTTTTTTCTTTTAAGTCAATAAATTTTCGGCAGACGAATTAATTAACATTGTAACTTAAATTCGTAATAATTATAAAGCACCCTAAACTCAAATGTGTTTTGATTTTGTTTTAATTCTTAAATGTACTAGAAATTAATAACTTGTTCTTTTTTTAAATTTTTTCTCATAGATTAAAGGGTGTTGCCTTACTTTTTAATTCATATCATTTTACCTGGACTTAGTAGGAATTGGTTAACCCTAGATGTTTTGTTGTTTAATCATTAAAAAAATTATTATTCATTAGGCAATTAACTAGGTACGCTAGCTAAATTTCTAGAACATTTAAAAAGGCTCTTTTTAAATCAAAATTTAAAAATATCTTCTTTTTTTTTTATTTAAGGCCAATCTGGGAAAAAATTCTTTTGAGATATCGTTATGAAATTTTTAGTTGTTCAGGCTAAATTTAACTGTTCGGATCAAAATAATTTTTTTGTTGATTTAGATTAGCTATCCCTAGAGAATCAAACTAATAATTTGATTATTAAAAATAAATTCAAACCATATTTTTTTAAAATTTACGTAAACTAGAAGAATACATTTTCGAAATATTTTGTGAGGCCAAGCTCAAGTCCCTTACTTTTTTGGCAAGATAGTTAATTAACTATCTTGCCAAAAAAGTAATGATTACATTACAGTAGTTAATGATTACACTAAGTGGTAAATTTTTATATTATTAAGCCGTTTTTAATGATTCAAAACTAAACTAAATT
>NTPY01000418.1:166621-244824 GCA_002922825.1 Brachionus calyciflorus
AATTAAGTAGTTACTTTCCCTTTTAGACAAAAAATTTTAATACACCAAAAATTTCTCATACAGCCAGTTAAAAAAATATTTTTTTTTAATTTTATTTATTGGGTGATTTTTTTTTTGTTCCAGGAGTATGTACCCAAATCTAGACCTTTAATAAACGAATATAATTATATTTGTCTCTTACTTTTTTGTTGATAACATTTTTATGAAATAATATGAGTCAAGAATTGGCAAGTTTTTCAAAAAAAAAGAGGCATTTGAGAGTCAAAAAGAAATTTTAACCGCTATTTTTAGCTCTTTTGTAATATTTTAAAATTATTTTAAAAAATTTTCTTTTGACTCTTGAATGCTCCGTTTTTTTGAAAACTTGCCAATTTCATTTAAAAATAAAGAGTGAAAAAAAGTGTAATATGCAATGACTAAAATTAATAATAAAATAATTAATAAATTTCTTTTACTTTTGAGTGATACAAATAAAATGTGATTTTAGCGTGAGTGACACAATTGTTGCTTGATTTTAATTATCTGGCCTTTAAAATTCTAAAATAACTAAAAATTTTACACTTAGAGTTGTAATAATTTCGGAGCTTTTGTAATTTTGCATGTTCTAAACAACATCATTCTTTCAATTTTTTTTTATAGTCCTTGTCCAAGACTTACCCGAAATTTTTTTCAAAAAATACATAAATTTTGAAATGATCAATTGATGGTTCTAACTTAGTTCTGAACAACTTAAAATAATGTATGAACAATTAAGAAAAAATAAAAAATTAATTTTTAAATAAGTTTCTCTATTAATAGAGATATTTTTTTTTTGATATTTTTAGCTGAACTATTTTCTGTTTTTTAGAACATAGTTTAACTCTTTGAGGCCGGAGATAGCCCAAAGGTTCGAGTCGTTGGATGTGGGGAGGGGGTCTAGAATTTTGAATTAATTAGCGAACCTAGTTGATTCAAGGGTCCGAGTACAAGTCCCCACAAAAAAGTTTTACTCAAATAAAAAAAAAAAATTAACGTATTTGCTCGATTTTAACGACATGTCGCTCAGAATCTTTTACATGTTATAAGACCATGTCGTTAAACCCGAATACCCAACCTAGACGACATGTCGTTAAAATCGAGCAATTACATTATTCATTTTAATTTCAACTATTCAATAATTTGCAAAATTTCGAGTTCTACGGCCTCATGGACTTTGTACGAGTTTTTATATTTTCGAATTTATGAAGTAGAAAAATAAAAACTTTTGTACGTAAATGTATGTAATTTTGTTTCCGATATAATCAACTCTAAATTTTATAAACTAAATTATGTGATTCAACAAAGGTTCATAAAATCGCGGATAGAATTTAAAAACTTTCATATATCTACGATAATATTCTGGACAGAATTTTTTTTTTACTGGACAATTTAATTGTTCATACAATTGTCCAGGGATGCAATAAGACCCTAAAAAAACAAGGATTATATTCGAGTAGCTGAGAACATTTTGAATCGAAATGTATGTCGAAGGCTGTATCAGGAAATTTTTCCCGTCTTTTAAAAAATTTTATTATCTTACAAATAAAGAGTAGGGCTTGTCTTTTTCAAGAAGATTCAATTTTGTATAACAAAAAATATGACTTTAATCTTTAGGATAATAAATAAATATATCGTAAAAACTGACAAACTAGCCCTTGGGCTTATACTAAATAATTTGGGGGCTAAAAAATATCAACCGAATTAAAATCTCATTTTTTTGTTGTTAAAAGTTAGGAGTAAAAAAATTCTAAAAAAAAGTCTTAAGAGGTTGAAAGCTAAAATTTAGTTATTTTTAATTTTATTTGGTTTTAAAGAGATTTTTAAATCTTATGACTTTGAATTTTGTACCTTATAGTTTAAAAATAAAATTTTAAATTATTTATTTTTTAGACTAAAAAAAAAAACTATATTCACATAAAAATGGACATATCAATTACACAACCCAAGTTTATACAGTCAAAAATACATGACGAAACAAATGATTTATCGAGTCTAAGCTTAAAACAACAAGTAACACTTAATCAATTTATGTCCATAACAGGCACAAATTTAGAACAGTCTATACAAATTTTACAATCGTCCAATTGGCAATATCAATCTGCTTTGAGTGTTTTTTTCGGTGATATATCTTTGACAAAACTATGTCAAAATAAAACTCCTATGTGTCCGTGTTCGACGCCCGTAACACCGCCCAATTTAGACTTTTTAGAAAACGCTTTCTCAAAGCTTAACTCGTCAGCATCAAATTCATCACTTACTTCAAATGTGAATACGCAAAATGTCAATCCTAGCCAAGCAACGATGCCAATACAAATGAGCCAAAATAACAACTTTTTTTAAATAATAAAAAAGTTTTTCAAATTTTTTTTTTTTGATTTTTAGTACTTAAAGTAATAGTAACAAAAATGGTGGTTTTTTTTTTTAGTTTTTTTTGTTGCATTTTTTTTTTGGTATTTGATTCCAACAAAATTGGAAGAATTTTTTTTTGTAATTATGTAGTATTTTTTTTGTTGACAATTACATTGAATACAGTAAAAATTAAACGGTTTTTAACAAATTAAGTTAATAATAAATGAATGTCTTGATACCTAGTATAGACAACTTTTGTTTTTTTTTGATAATTTTTTTTTTGTTTAGGTTAGAAAAAAGGCCTATTTTTTCTTTTTTTAAATCTCAATATTTTTTTTGTAATTTTAGAATAAAAAATTTTTTTAAAACAAATTTTAAAAAATTAAACTATTCATTTAACTGCGTGAAATAAATTTGAAAGGCGTCTATTATTCTTTTCAGTAAAAATTAGATCTAACTTGTGTGCATTTTGTTCTTCGACTCTTCTTTTCCTTTCTTTAACTAAAGAGCAGTCTTAAGAAAGAAAAAGACTTGTAGAAAGGAAGAGCTAAAAAAGAGCCCAGAAAGAGAAAAGGAAAAAAACATAGAAGTTATAATTAGAACCATATTTACAATTGCAAATTTTTTGGTTTCCTTTTTATAATGACTTTCAAGGTGCAAAAAAGGAAACCTAAAAATTGCAATTTCATGTTTTAACAAACCGCACCAAAAATTAAGATTCTAATTTTATATAATAAAAAATTATTTTGTATAATTTTGCAATATTTTAAATTCTGCATCAGAAATCGAATTTTCGGTTTGGAAAAATATCAATTTTTTATCCAATTTTCAATGTGCAGTTCTAAATTAGATTTTTTGATATTCAATGCGGAATTATTAAAAAATATTTGAATTTTAATACAGTAATTCTAAATTAAATGTCGACCGTAACTTTTGACCCTAACCTTAACCTGTGTAAATTATACTTATTTTTCAATTTTAAGATATGGTTACGTTTACGGCCAAAAGTTACGGTTGACGGTTGGCGTTACATTTATTTTAGAATTACTGTAACTCGTTAAAAACCCAAAATTCGGGTTTTTCCATGAACTTAAAATTTTTAACAAGGGAAAGATCGTCATTTATGCATGAACTAAAATTTGATTTTTAACTTTTAGTGCACGTAATTATTCGCAAGGGTTTACGGTAAGTAATCGTATTAAAGTGAACCGAAGTTAAGGGGGTAAAGAACGTCAAAAGCTTTTAAAGTCTGTTTTTTTTTTAGATTTTCAGCATCAAAAAGCACCGGTATACCACACAGATTTATTAGTTTTTTGTCAGGCCTAGGTTTTTAGTCAGGATTTTTTCATTGTCATTATGACGTTTTGTCATTAGAATATTTTGTCAAAAGTATGTTTTGTTAATATTGATATTTTATCATGACTTTATTTGTGCAGGAACAAAAAATTGAAAAAAAAATAAAATTCTATTATTTCATTCACAGTGCTTTTAATCTAATATTTTGAAATGAATTTTGATGAAATGGATCAAGATGACTTTGAAACTTATGGTTTAACTCATTTATTCGAGAGATTTTTGAACAAAAGGGTGGTGAAGAAATATTGATCGATAATTTTGTGTATAATATTCATAGTCATAATGAACATTCTGATACATACTTTTTTCTTCATGAAATTTTATGAAAATTTTTTTTTTCATAAATTCACGAAAAATTATGAAAATAAATGAACAAAAATATAAACTTCAAAAAAAGTTAAAATTTTTGAATCAAAATGAACGTTCAAGGAAATCATGCTAATAAAAATAGCCTTGAATGTTCATGAATATTCATGATTATTCAAGAAAGCCCGAGAAAAAAAAAACGCGTTTTTATTTGCGTGAAAACGCGTTTTATCAAAAAACGTTAAAAAACGTAACGTTTATTGCCATTATTTGATAAATAAAAGTTAATTTTTAATTCGAAGAAAAAGACGAGTAAAAACATCAGCTATAAACGCGTTTTGTCAAAACTTAAGTTAAATTAAAAAAAAAATTTTGAAATTTTTAATTGATATAAATTTTCAACTAATAATTATGTGTTTAATAATATTAAAAATAATTAGTCAAGAGTCATTAAGGTCAAGAGTTCAAAAGATTTTAATGTTTATTTTTAATTAATATTCATTATTAAATTTTTTTTTAGAATAATTTAAAAAAAAAATTATAATAAAAACGTGTCCTAATATTAATATTTAAAAAATATTTAAAAAAAAGTTAAGTCGTTATTATGCCCTTCTTTTTTCTTATTTTTTATCAATTATTTAAATTTGTCCAATAGTATTTTAATCTTAAAAGATGACCTTCACATATTTAATGTTACGATAAATTTAGTATTTAAAGTTGAGAAATTCTAAATTTTTTATCATTTTAATTTATTAAAAAAAATTTTTAAATTTCCAGTAAATTATATAGTGAGTTTCATTAAACTAAAACATTTATTTATCTAATTTTTTTTTCTTTAGATCATTAGCTTACAGTTTGATTATATATCGTCTCGGCCATAATCTTTGATCAGCTTGATTAAATAATTAAAATTTTGAATTAATTGATTTATAGAAAAATTAATTTGCTTCTAATATTAAAGTCCCCGAATAAATTGATAAAAAATATCTAAGGTTTAAATAATAACATACTTGAAATACTTTTGAATTCTTTATTAAATTCTTGACTTTTTGACAATTTGATAAAAATAAGCAATTTTTGAATATTACTTTTTGATTTCTTTCTTGATTTTTGCTTTAACTTTGAGTTTATTTATTAGTATTACGACGGGGTTAAATATTTATGAACTAAATAGCGTTTATTCAATCAATTCTGAATATTATAGTGATTGAAGTTTCACATTAACCTAAATAAAATTATCTCTCATTTTTTATATTAATCTATGAGGAAAAACGCGTTTTTTACATGTCATCAAAATCGCGATTGAAACGTTAAAAAGACGTTACGTTTTTTGAATATGAAAAATTGTCTAAAAACGCGTACTTAAGCGCGTTTAAACTCGTTAAAAAATGCGTTTTAACGGATTTTAAAAACGCGTTTATTTTTTCTCGGGAGTTCATGAACATTCATGAATATTTATTTTTGAAACATATGAATGACCAGGATAGTATTTTTTTAAATTTATTTAGTGCCCCAAATCAAACTGTAGTCCTACTTATAAATTTCGGGTCTAGCTACGTCCCTCTGACTTCAACTTTTTCAATTTTATTTTAAAATTAAAGCTAATGAGCTTCTCTACAACTTTAGGGAACCATTTTTTTAAGTGTTTATTATCTGAGGTTAAAATTTCGGAATGAAAGTTTTACCTAGCTTCTTTTGCTCATTTTTTGTACTTAAGTTAGGTGTTTAAAATTCTTTAATTTTATCAGCTTTTAATTTTAACAAATGGAAACATGTCGTTTAATAAAGCTTTTTTCTTTTAAAGTTTAAATATATAGCTTAAAAAAAATTAATAAGAATTTTAAAAAAATTATTGGCCTTATCTAATGATTTTTACTGCATTTAATTCTTAGAACTAAAATTGAACTTTATAAAAACAAATGGTGGTTTTAATGCCCAAATTCAATCTGGTAAATTTATAAATTTAACAAAATTGTTCTCAAAAAAAAAGTTAATTTTGATTGCAATTTAATATAACTAAGTTTTGCTTTTAAAAAATCTCAAGCTTATTTTAATAAAATGACAATAATATTTGTAAAAATATAAAATCAAACTTTCTAGAGATTTTCTAAATTTCAAGCAACTAAACTGGTCACTGCGTTTACCAAATTAAAATTTCGTTCTAAGATATAGAGTAACCTTTGATTAATGTATTTGGTTTTAATTTTTTAAACTGTATTCATTAATGGTTTTTTGTCTAATCTAATTCAAACTTTGAAAAAAAGAGTTCCCAAATATAAAAATAAGTTTTGACCATCCGTAGAGCATTTCGGGTTTAGAATTGATAAATTACAAAAAAAAATATTTATTTTACTTTTAATGTTATTGCCGTTGTTGTTGAAAGAATGTATTTGAAAAGGTTCGCTCCATTAGTTTAAAAGAAAAAATTGCCAAAGACTCGCGTATGGCTAACGGTTTCTGAAAAATGATTGAAAGTTTCCATTGAAACTCCATCTATGCAGTACAAATATCTAAATACAAATATTAGAAAATGACTTAAGAGATATTTGAACAAAAATTATTTTAAATATGCTCTAAAATTAGCCAAAAAATAATAAATTTTTTAATTTTACAAACGTGCAAAAAAAATAAATATATAGAGAAAGGTATAATTATAAAAAATTTCTTTTAAAATTTTTTTTTCTCGATAATGTCTGAATCCGAATCCTTAAGTACAAAAGTAGCTGAACATTACAATAAAAAAGATGTTACAGACTTAGCGGCTCGTTCCAAAAGTCGTATTTATTATCTAAGAAATTTTAACAATTGGATTAAAAGTGTCCTAATTAATGAATATCTAGCTAGACGTCGCTTAATAAACAAAGATAATTTAAGTGTTCTTGACTTGGGTTGTGGTCGAGGTGGTGACGTTTTAAAATGGCAAAAAGGAAAAGTTAATCGAGTGACATTTGCAGATATAGCTGAAAATTCTTTAGAAGAATGCAAAAGTCGTTGTTCAAAATATCCCAATTTAGAAACTCTTTTTGTCCAAATTGACGCCACTACTGAACTCCTCAATGATAAAGTTGAAAATATTCAACTTCATGATCTAGTAAGCTCACAATTTGTTATCCATTACTCATTCGAATCGTTTCATCAAGCCGATACTTTTTTAAAAAATGTTTCGGATAGTTTAAAACCAGGTGGTTATTTTATAGGTACAACAACTAATGCTTTCGAAGTAATTAAACGTCTAAGAGAGAGTGATACAAATTATTTCGGAAATGAAATATATAGAATTGAATTTTGTCAAGAAGATAAGGAAAATTTTGATTTGTTTGGAGTTAAGTTTAATTTTAAACTTGAAGGTGTCGTTGAATGTCCAGAATTTCTAGTAAATTTTGAAGCGCTTATTCGCATAGCTAAACGTCACGGTCTTAAACTAATATTTAAAAAAAGTTTTAATGAATTTTTCGATGAGTTTTGTAATCGACCTGATTATAAGCAATTAATTCAAATCATGCAAGCTTTAGAGCCTTATTATCCGGCTGATTTAGCTGATGATACTTCTAATCGTATTGAGGGCGATTATGAGCTTATAGAGTCAAAGCTCGAGGATGATGCATTTAAACAAGATTTAGAACATGAAGAAACTTATGCAACTTTATCTAAATCAGAATGGGAAGCTATTACTTTATACATAGCTTTTGCATTCGAGAAGGAAATTCCAGAAGAAGAAAATTTAGAAAAAGTAGCCGAGAACTTAAGACCAAAAGATTTGAGTTTAAGTGATACAGAAACCGAATCAGAAGATGAGATAAATCGTAAAAAATCTAAGCAATAAAAGATATTTAATTTAAAAAATTTTTTTTGTTGAATTTTTTTTTTTGTAAATAAAATTAATTAAAAATTTTTTTCGTTTTAGATATTTTTTTCTAAAAATTAGATTAATTTTTTGCTAAATTATGGATTATAGTAACAAAAAAATATGCGGTCCTATGGTACGATGTAGTACTTTGGCATTTAGATTATTAGCTCTTGAATACGGCGCTGATCTCGTCTACTCAGAGTAAGATTTTTGACTTTTATTTTCTTAAAATTTTAATTGGAAAAATTAATGTTTCTTTAATTAAAAAGGGAAATAATTGATTATAAAATGATAAATGCTAAAAGAAATTATAATGGTAAATTTTTAACTTTATTTACAGTGATTCTTATATAAATGTAACTGCAACCGTAACCGGTGTTTTTCAATTTTAAGATATTTGAGCTATGGTTACGGCTAAGGTCAAAAGTTATGGTTTCCGTTACATTTATATTAGAGCCACTGTAACTAAATTTAAGTTTTATAAAAATATTTAAAATTTTTTATTAAGAGTTATTCAAAACAATTGATTTTACAGTTGATGGAACAGAAAAACCACTTTTTCAAACGAGCGAAACAGAAAAAGGAAAAGTTATTTTTCAAATAGTAAGCTTTTTATTTCAAATATTTACCCGAGTAAAAAGAGAAACGCCGAGTAAATTTTTATTTCCGACAATTTATTTTTTATTTCCCGACTCCTAAAAAGGTTTTTTATTACTTTATAACTATTTTTGACAATAAATTTTGTTTAAATCTGAAGATACCTTAATCCCTTGATAATTATACTGTTGATGCAATTCTGAGGTTTCGGATGTGTACCCTGTGATTTTAATAGTAAAAAGAATTCATAGACCCTTAAGACTCAAAAAATTGGGTGGTCAAACTTCGATTTTGTACCGGTCCTACTATCGAGGGATCACGGTATCAAAAATTTACCTCAAAATTTGCATTAATTTTTGATGTTTTAACCACTCTATGTTATTTTTTTGTAATAATCAATATGTTTTTTTCTTTTTGAAAAGTAAATGGTCTGGTAAATAATAAATGAAAAAAAAAATATTTAAAAAATCATGCAATTTTTAAAAATTAGTGTGTGCAATTAATTTTGAAATAATTTTTTTAGTCACCCTAGAATCCATACCGGCAAGTGTTTTAAATATTGATTTTTCGTTGCATTGTCAAAGTTTTATCGAATAAGCGTTTTCGATTTTGTTGTGAATTTTAGATGCCAAATCATAAATATTAAGCCCAAAAAGAGTTAGAAAATTTAAATTTAGAATGTTATAAAATTTTAATGCTAATTTTTTTTGTTTTTGTTTCCTTCTTTTTAAATAAACTCCTTTTTTTATTTAATTATAATTGTCAGTGTACGGATTTTAGGAGATTTTCTACCAGTCCGTGTCCGTATTTTATTCCCCTATTTTTTCGGTCCGTGTCCGGATTTTAGGGACAGCCGTATAAACACGTTATTTCTAGTGCAAAAAAGTCATTTATTTTTAACTGTATAAGACAAAAAAATTTCCTTTAATGAATAATTTAATTTAAGGGTACAAATAATGCCGATCGAGCTTTAAAAGCTTGTAAATTAGTGTAAGTTAATGAAAAATTAATTTAAAAAGGCACTAGCCTGTTGATTGACTTTGAAATTATCACATTTTTTTTTAAAGGGAAAATGATGTTGCAGGTATAGATGTAAATATGGGATGTCCTAAAGAATTTTCAGTTCAAGGTGGAATGGGTGCAGCCTTATTAAAAAAACCAGATCAAGTCAAAGAAGTACACAATTTTTAATACAAAATTATAGAATTTTGAATAATTTAATTTTAAGATTCTAACAACCTTGGTTAATGGACTATCAATACCAGTAACATGTAAAATCCGATGTTTACACACTTTAGAAGAAACTTTGGAATTATGTAAATTAATAGAGAGCTGTGGAGTAAAAGCAATAGCTGTACATGGTAAGGTAAATGCTTTAGTCAAATCTAAATGATAAATTTTCTTAAAAAAATGTAATGATCATATGAATCAAGGTCGTTTTCAAGAGGAAAGATCTCGAATGCCAAATCATGATGATTTTATTAGAGAAATAGCCAAAACAGTTCAAATACCAATAATTGCCAAGTTATACCTTAGAATAAAATTTTTTCATTTTTTTTTCATAAGTTAAAAAAATTTTTAACTTAAGTGGTGGATCGAATGATATAAAAAATTATGAAGATATAGAAAAGTTTAGAGTTAATTGTAATGCAAGTTCAGTTATGGTTGCCAGAGCTGCCATGTGGAATAGTTCAATATTTAGAAAAGAAGGTACATTACCTCTGGACGATGTCATTAAAAGATTTCTTCAAATTGTAATTTAAACTAAATTAAATTAATTTATATCCGAGATTTTAATTATTAATAAAAAGAGCATTGAAGTTGATAATTACTTTTTTAGTACAAAATATGTTGTACAACAAATTTTACATGAAGAATTGTCATCAGTGAGAGGCGCAGCAGTTTTAGGAAGTTTAGCAGGAGAAGAAATTTAGTAAGAAATTAAAAAAAAATTTTTTATTAAATTCTTTAAAAAATAATTATTAAATAAAGTCAAATATTTGGTATGCTTGACCAATATAACGATCTCCAACAAAGAAAGGAAGATTTCTTTAGACTTTCAGCTTTGAAAAGAAAAACTGAAGAAGCCGAAAATGACGAGCATAAAAAAGTAAAAGAAAATGAAAAACTAATCGTTAGACATGCTAAATATTCCAAGTAAATTTTTCAAGAAAAAAAAAGTATTTATTTAAAGAACGATTTTAATTTTGATTTAAGAAAAGACTTCCGAGAAGGTGTTTACACGCCTAAAAGCATTCTAAATGCGTATACCATACAGAATAAATTACCAAAGCCAATTTATAGGACAGAAGAAAAACTACCGGAAAAAGTCTACAAATCAACACTTGAATATAATGATTTTTTTTATACGACACCATACTGGGAGCCAAATAAAAAACATACAGAACAAGCTGCGGCTATGGTTTGTCTTGAATCTTTAGGAATTAGTTATAAACACGAAGATCAAAAGAAAAAAAATTAAAAAAAAAAACTAGAAAAATAATTTTAAATTTTATTTAAATAAAAATTTTTCTCTAAGGCTACAATGGCATGTAGAATATCTGGTTTTTGTTCTTGAAAATAAATTAACTCTTGATCGTTATCTGTATCTAAATAAAATTCGATTGCTTGATAAAAAATGAGTTCATGACTTTCAGTATGAGTTGTTTGCTCAATTGCTCTATTTTCAGCTTTTAGAAAATTAATTCGTGAAAAACATCCCATTTTTCTTTTGAATAATAAAAATACAGGAATTTCTTGAAAAGTAACAAAAAAAATTTAAATTTCAAATTTTACAGAAGAATTTTAAAAATAAGTTGCTTTGGGGCTTTGATAAAAAATAAATTTTTAATTTTATGTTTCAAACTTAAATAAAAAAAAAAGTTTTTTATTTTTGAATAAGAGAAAGAAAAGCATTTTTAATCCTTAGAAAATTACCAAATTTTTTTTTCTTTTTTATTTTTTTGGTAATATTTAATCTTTGGTTGAAATCTTTGTTTAAATCTTATTGCTAACAATAAATTAAATTAAATATTCTTGGGATTTTAAAGATTTCTAGTTTTAAATTTATCGATTTTTAAATTTTTTATTTGCTGTTTGAAATTGCGTTAATGAGTAAATAGATTTTACCTAGACTCGTCTCGTTTTTCAATTTAGTATTTAGAACTTCAAAACCAACAAGCTCAAATGTTTACCTAGGTTTTAAAATTTAAATTGGCAAATAATCAAAATTTTAGAAAAAGAAAATAATAATTTTAAGTTTTAAAATTATGCGCACAACTCTTAGCTTAATGAAAAGCTACCTTGAGCTTTAAATAAAAACAAAAAGCCTAACTTAAAAATGAATTTCTAAAAAAAGATTTATTAATCATTCAACATAAGGTAATTGTCAGAAAATATAATTTTCATCCCTGGGTTTTTGCCTTCCATAAATGAAAATAATATAGTCCAAAATATATGTGCTTTCGAGCAGGATACCAATTCTTACCCTAAACTCTAAACCCCTGCTTAATCGAATGCGGACATAGGACAAAAGTCTGAAAGAACTGGAATACTTTTTTAAAGCTTAGATACCGTTCTCGTTTTTCCTGTTCTGCATTGCGATAATATTCAAAATTTTTGTTTGAAACTCGACTTTAAAAACGAAAAAATGTATTTATTTGAAAGCTGAAATAAAGAATTTTTTTCTGGAAATGGTTTTAAAGAAGCTATTAACATAAAAAAAAGAGAATAACATTCAATGAATGCAATTCTGTTTTTTTTTCATACGGTCCATATTTTTTTATAGTTTGATAAAAATAACAAGAATTAAGTTAATAAAATCATCAACGCCATCGCTTGGTATTCGAACTGCTCAAACTTTCTTAATCAATAGGAAACTTCGTTATTTCGGTATTATTGGTGGAAAAAAAGTGAAAAAAAGCAAAATAAACTTTTTAAAGAACAGCATTTTTAATATTTTTTCAATTTTTCTAAGAAAATTCTCAAATTAAATTTTAATTTTTAAAAATTACCACTTTTCCACCTTTTTTCCACATTTTGAAAAATTTCCGTTTTTTTTCTGAAATTCTCTAAAAATTTTGCGATTTTTTTCCCCAATATTTTTTAAAATAAAATTTTTTTAAAAATAAACCTTTAAAAAAGAATTTTTTTGGTCTTTTCAGGAAATCTCGTGATTTCCTCAATGCTCCTACATCTAATTCTACTTCTTCTAATGATATAGATTCAATATTTATTTTTATGTTATCTTTTATGACCAGGGACGACCAAAAGTTGCGATCGAGTTAGCTGAATACTTGGTTGCTTAAGTGAAAAAAAATTTTGATGGTTATTGTTAATTCTTTGAGTGGTTTTGGGGCTAATGAATATCTTTAAGTTTTAGATTTGGTCTCCCTGACCAGAGAAAAATTAGCTTAAAGTTCAAAAATCGCAACTTTTGGTCGTCCCTGTTTATGACCAAGTGAAGCTTGTTTTATTTAAGGAGCTTTGGTTATTCATCAGAAAATCGTTTAAATATCCACAACCTGAGTTAATTAAATAACTTTAAACGTCACTTGTACGCCCTCATTTAGAGTATGCCATTAGCTCTTGGTGTCCGTTTCTAGAAAAAGATATTAAGGAATTAGAAAGGGTACAGCGCAGAGCAACAAAATTAGTACCTGAACTACGTAATTTAGAGTATCATGAGCGTTTATCAAGAATGAATTTGACGAATTTAAAGACAAGAAGGTTGCGAGGTGATCTCATTCAGATCTATAAGATTATAAATTGTTTAAAGTGCATTAATTTAAAAAAAGGTATTAATTACAATCTGAATTTTAGTGGCTCGTTAAGAAAATATAATTTTAGAGGACATAGCCAAACTTTAGTTCGCGAACTTGTCAAAAACTGCTCGTCGAGGTTTTATTTTTTAACAAATAGAATAGCAAACCATTGGAATCAGCTCCCAAATGAAGTGATTGAAGCAAGAAATATCAACTGTTTTTAAGCCAAGCTTGATGAATGGTTGTCGAAACATATGGAAACGACTGCTACAGCTCAATAGAGCTCTGCTTGGGAAAATTTTCCCTAGTTGCAGTATTTTATATTACTATATTCAAAAAAATACTAAAATTTTTACACAGATCTAATATTAAAGTAGCTATCTAGTTTCAAGAACAGATCCATTTCACAATTTGACTTTGCTATTGTTACCTTTCGACTTTTTGCAAATTTGCTTTTTTTTCAAATTAAAATATGATGCGAAAAATAATTTTTTTTTGCTATTTTTTTTATTTTAAAGAGCATAATTGAATTAACAATATACAAACGAAAATTATTAGTTAATTTCTATTTTATCTAAAAAAATAACTATTTTTCAGCGTTTTTTAAAAGCTATGTAGTCTTTCATTTTTAGCAATCCTTAGATTTTTTTCTAAAATAATATATTTTAGAGTCTCCTGAACAAAACTTACTAGAAGTTTTTTTTTATTGTTTGTTTTTGTCCTTTTTTCTGCTTGATATATAAATACAAAAATGCCCCCAAGAACGAAAAGATTGAGAGCTGGCGAAGAAATTTTTATAAAAGAAATGATCAAAAACTCTTAATTAGAGATCCTGAAGATACCGGGGACCAAAAAAAAAATTTTTTTAATTTTGATAAGGTCTATTACAGCTTCTCAGAAGCTTAATCAATAATCCAAAGGACCAACACAATAATACTTTTCAAAAAAAGCCAAACTGTTATCAAGTAAATATTTATGACTTTAAAAAAATATTTGACATTTTTTGATTTAAATTTATTAAAGAGTATCTGACTCCAATACAAAAAAAACATTGATATTCAAACTCTTTCGAATTTATTTGCTATTTTATTTGATCAAATTCCTTGATTTAACTCTAAATAGATGAAAATAAAAAGCGTCGCAATTTATTTACTTTTTCGATTGTTAAATATAAAATTTGAAACGTGTCGGCTAATTCTGGAATCATTAATTTTTTTTTCAACTAGAACCATCCACTCTTGGGTCCTTACATTTACCGACGAAGATAATCCTTATGATATTTTTAGAGATGGTCGCGGATTCTAAAAACGAAAAGCATTTTATGAAAATGGAAATAAATGCCAAAGCTTTTGTCTTAAATTTAGCATCAAAAATAAATTGCAATTTCGATACTTATTCATTGGCTAAATTCGTGGATAAAACATTCAGGGAAATTTATCTTGAATATGTTATCTATTTTGCAAATGATTCTAATGTTTTTAATAGATTAGTGGAAAGCTTCGGTAAACTGTAAGTTGATGTCAAAGTGAATTAATGTCATGATATTGATGTCATCGAAATTGATGTCAAAGTTACTTTGATGTCATATTAGAAATAAGAAATTGATGTTCAAATTTTTTGAAGTCAAATTACAATTAAGAAATTTATGCTTTTTTAAATTGATGCTTTATTTTATTTAAGAAAATGATTTCTATTAAATTGATGCTAAATATTATTGATACAAAAAAAAATTAATACAAAAAATTACGCAAAAAAACAATATAAAAATAGCAATTTTCTAATAAGTTTTGGTTTGACCATAACGCTCCCTAAATTCTGTTGTTAATTGAATATCAACTTCTTCATAAACTTTTTTTCGCAAATTTTGCCTAGCTATATAATTATCTTTTTTTGATATTCTTGTTCTATTAGTAATTCCTTTTAATCTCCAAACTCTCCTCACTTCCATATCTATATTTTCACCAGTAATTTTAGCCATATGCTCATTGATTAAATTCTTTTTGCGCGCAGCTTCAGCCCATTTAGATCTAGACATTCTTGCTAAAACTTCATGATTCATCAAGGACCTAACATAATCAAATTTGTCACTCTCTTCGTCATCTTCATCGTCATTTTCATCATCATCATCATAATCATCATTTTCTATGCCAAAGTTGCTGTCAATTATAATTATCTCGTGGACTTCCATTTTATTTTTTTAAACAAGATTTATTTATTTTATTAGCAATATTTAACAACAAATTTTAAATTCGGATTTTAATTTTTTACTTAGATATAATTTAACTTTTTATTAGTCTTATACTTTAACATCAATCTCAGAGACATGTTTTTCTTAACTTTAAATAAAGCTTGAATTTCCTTATTATACCGAATGGCATCAATTTCTTATTATTCGAAAAGACTACAATTTCTTTTTTAATCAAATGACACCAAATTTTTTATTTAAGAAAAGACATCAATTTCTAATTTTATCATATGACATCAATTACGATGACATCAATATCATGACATCAATTTACTTTGACACTAACTTACAGTAAATCGAAAGCTTCCGATCAGACTTGCTTAAGTGGAGAGCGAGATCTGATAAAAATGAAACGAACATCAGATAAAAACTATTTAATACTGCAACACTTTTTACGTTTCACTCTCAGGTTTGACTGTAATAATTAACCACAAATTGATGAATTTTCAAACTAAAATCAATGGGGATAAATAAGTTCTAAAGTTTCAGTAAGAACAAAGCGCATTAAGACATTGAATTTCTTAGATAAATCGCTGATTCTCCAATCACTGCACTTGATAAAAGTGTTACAATGGAAACTTCATTTTAAAAAGTTTCACCTGGCTTATATGGCAGAACAATCGACATGCATACGACATGCGTGTGGGCAATCGTTTAAGTCTTTGAAGAGTCAGTTTACTAAAAAGCCCTGATGGTTTGAGTTGTTATTTTCGGATGTAAAGAGAATACTAGGACACCTAACTGCAAAATTTTATCTATAAATCAAACTTCAAAGGCAAAATAATCAAATTATACTATGAATATAATAGACAAGGATTAGTATTAAAAATTTTGATTGATGAAAATAAACTAACCGAATTTGAATACACGGCTATTAGGAATTTAAGGAATGATACTATTTTTACCATAAGCTTTTTTCGCTTTTTTCGCTTTCTATCATTAATTCAAGAGATTTTGAGCTGACGGTTAGACAATATAAATAAAATTGAGGCCAACCATTTGCTAAATATGCTTGGAAACAAAGGATTTTTGAATCAAGATTTAAGGGTTGTTAAAAATTAAACATATTAATGTTAATAAGCATTCAATCAATCAATATTTTTAATATCATAGCTAATGTTCCCTCAAACCAAAAATTAATAAAGTAATCGAAAAATGATTCAAGCTTCCGTTACATTCCAATCTTGACTAACCAATCATTCACCACGGTCTCTTCCACGACCTCGTCTTCGACCTCTTATCACCTCTGTATCATTTTCAACTGGTTGCTTTTTGGGTCTAGACGATTATGTGAACATATATTAACTTAACAGGTGATCATTTTATTTTCACGGGTTAAGTGAAAATTATGTTCACCTAATATTTTGGCAACGTTTTTCTGAACAACAAATCAATATATTTTTTATAAATCAAAATTATGTGAACATATAAAGATTTAGGTGAACATAATGTTCACTTAACCCGTGAACATAAAATGATCACCTGTTAAGTGAACATATGTTCACATAACCGACGAGACCCTACTTTTTTCTTGTTGATTCAGGTGTTATTCTTTGAGCTCTACTACCTCTTCGTCTACTCTTTCTACCTCATTTTGTTATAATGTTTAATTTGAAAATAAATAAATAAATATCCTGACATGTTTACAAAATTACTAAAATTAATCCTGACAAAAGGTAAAACTTAAAAATTTCTAAACTTATTTAGAATAATTCCTGACAAACAGAAAATCCTTACAAAAAGAGCATAAATCTTCATTTTATCCATTCGCTTTTTTAATAACGAGATTTTTTATGGTTATTTTGGGTCTTGTAAACAATGTGACCAATGGTCATAAAATTTTATGACCAGGTAAATTTTTTATTTTTAATTGGTCATAAAAATGTGAACAGTATTATTTTTTTCTGACCAATCAAAAATTTAATCATCAATAATATAATTAAGTTCAAGATTTAATATAATTCAATTTTAAAAGTACATTGTTTACAAGACCCGTTATTTCAAGGACTAATTGAAATGGCAGACAAATTAGAATTTTATCCTGATAATTTTATGCAGAATGCTTGCGTAGCTTCTTAAAATGCAAAAATCAAAAAAATTTAATACCAACAGAGGATCAGCATAGCAATTTTTTCGGTCAAGTCATTTTTGACCTATCTTTGGACGGATGAGTTATATCGATTTCGAATCAGAATATCTTAAAAGTGACTTGAGAAAAATCTTTTCATATTATCAAAATAATTAATACAAAAAATAATTTATCTTTTATTGTGGTATAATTTTCTGGTACGCTTTAGAACGTTAACTACGACTACAGTACGAAATAATATTGATACAAGCTCAGTATCAGTCAGCCCTCTTTAATCCAAATTTCCATATTCAGGAATTCTCAATTATCCGAATATTTTTTTTTGAAAAAAATCATTGCGAAAAATACTTGATAAACCAAATTTTTGATAATTCGAACATAATTTTGGTGAGATTTGCTGTTCGGAATAAATAGGGTTGACTGTATAAATAGTTTGAAAAAAATTTTTTTTTAATAAATTTCTATGTTTTATAACAACATTCCTAGCATAATGTTGAATTAGAAAGTTTTTTCTCTAATGACTTGATAATTTTCAAATTTGCAAATTTTCAAAGTGTAATTTAGTAACGAAAATACGAATCGTTACAAAATTTTATTTTAAATAATATTATAATATAAATCTGAAAATTTTAAAATTATTCTATGAGACTATAATCAATTATGATATTATTTCATCAAACTTTTACATTTGCTTTGTTAAATTAAGATTTGCCAAAATTGATGAATTATTGGGTATAATTTTCACTAAATGTTGCCAAGTCTGATATATTTAAGTATATTTATATGTTAAAAATTACTAGAAACTTAGAATCAAACTTTATTTCATAAACGATGCTTTGTTGTTTAATCAGAAGAAAATAATCAAAAATATAAAATTTTTAGTGCAAACGTATCTAAAGTTTTCCGTTAGGACATTTAGGTTATATTTTAATTGAATAAAAACTTAAAGAAAATATAGAAATATAATCTGATGCGTCAGTGGCTATTCAAGTTCAGAAAAGTTTGTTTGATATTATTTTTTATTCAGATTTATCTACTTAATTTATTTTTTTATTAATTTTTCGTAATAAATTATTTAATCATTCAAAGTGTACTTTTATCATGGAAAGTGTAACAATTTTAAAAATTTTCTAGAGTGTACTTTTGTTACATTTGCAAATTTCGGGACAAAATTTGATAATTCAAAAGTTTACTTTTGTTACACTCAAAAGATTCGTGATGTGACAAAAGTAACCCAAGCCGATATAAACAACAACAAAAAAAATGAATAAATTAATTAGATTGTGAGAAAGAATATTTTCCTGACGGGTACTTTTTCCACGCCCCAATTTTTCTGCCTATCGCTTTCGATTAATTTTAATAAATCGTTATTAAATAAGCTTACAGTGATTCTCATGTTATTTTGGCGTTTTTCATCAAGGATAAATTTGTATTTTGAAAAAGCTAGTTGAGATTCACATGAGCTTTCTGGAATTTTAATGTACCACCTGGCATTATTAAACATTTTTGGGGTGAGAATGGCAAACTTTAAATGAAAAAAATACACAAAAGAATGAGAAAAAAAAACTTTAAAAATTGCATTTAAAACTTAAAAATTGCAAAAATTGATATTTAAAAAAAAAATGATAAAAAATGCGAAAAAATGCATTTTTTCGTCGTCTCTGATTAGAACACATACCTCTGAAGGAATGAAATTTGATGTTGACTAAGATCTTTTTTAAACAAATTGGCGTAAAAGAAGATATATGCTAAGCTTCGAAACCAAAGAACTTAAAATTAATTTTTGTAAAAATATTCATTCATGAATTTTTAATGATTTTTCCTTAATTTTCCACCGGAATATTTCGTTTTTAATGGAGTCGTTATGTTTTTAACTATAAATTGTGACGATACAGAATATCTATGAAATAAATTGACAACTTTTTAAACAAATTTTAAGAGGGCCTGGCATTAAAATAAATAAATAAAAAAAGGACAAAAAAATACTTAAAAAATTTTTTTTTGACTTTTTAATGCTCCGTTTTTTTGAAAACTTGCCAAATAAACAATTAGCAAATAATATATTTGAAGTAAAATTTGTGAATTGTCTAATCGAAAAAGCCCAAAAAAATTTGAAAAATCACCCAAGTCATAATTTTTATTTTAAGATTAAGAAAAACATTTGATAAGTTTGTTAATAACGTGATTTTCTGAGGAAATAAATTACCACTTCATATTTTAATCAAGTATAAAATAAAAAATATTTTAATTAAAAATATTAATATTTCATTAACTGATATCAATAGATTTATTATGGCAGTAGGGCAATACTTCCTTAATAAATCGTTTCTTTTTATTTAGTTCTTCAAGCAGAAAAAAATATTTTTGTTTTGAAAAGAATATAAAAGGAAATTTAATAAAATAAAAAATCGAAATTTACATTGATCGACATGATGTGATTTCTTATTTTTTAAAAACAAAGTGTATCCTTTTTAAATATTTATTTTCAAACTAAAAAAAAAGAGAAGAAAAAAAATTGCATCTATGCAACTATTGAAATTTTAAAATAAAAAAAAAACGCATGCAAATTACTTAAAACTTAGTATTAATTTTTTTGCTATAGCTTTAAAGCAAAGTGTAAAAAGAAAAAATATTTCAACAAAAAAAAAATTATAATTTTTGAATTTTATCTAAGAGAATTATTGCTTTTCTTATTATATTTTTTTCTTCTCTCTCTAATTTAGGTCGGATTTAGCAAATTATTATTATAAACTTTTTAAATAATTTAAATTTAGAAATACCTATATTAAAATGATTGTGGAAGATTTTTAATAAAAAATAAAAGTTATCTTGTTTTTTTGATCGTAAAAATAAATTTTTTAATTAGGGTTTTACACCGAGTTTTTTTTAAATTTCAAATTTTTTATATTGTTTTTTTTTTCTTTTTTCTTGGTTGACTTAATAAATTATGAATCCGTATTTTCAAGATGCTGTAAATAATAAATCAGCATCGTTACCTCTTAATTTAATTGATATTAATAATGATATTTCACTAAGACATCTTTGTCAAGAAGATATACCCGAGTTAAAACGCTTATGTACTGAATGGTTCCCGGTAGAGTAAGTAAAATTTTAATATTTTAATAAGCATATTTATATCTTAAGAATTATTTAATTGGCTTTGTTTTTCTTGTCGCTACAATAAATTAAACTAATTTAAAATAAGTTTATTTACAAATTGTCAAAAAAAGGAATTTTTTTTGCCTTTTTTATGTTCAAAAAATCAATTTTTTGACTTTAGAAACATATCGTTTTTTCAATATAAAGTCGATAAATTTACAATCAGCTGATAAAAATTGATCTACTTTTAAGTAACATGCATATTCAAATTTACTTAGTCAACTTAAACGCCTTATCATTTAATTTTAAATAAAAAAGAAACTCTTATCAAAATTCTATTTTTTAAAAACTAATAAAATGTTAATGCTTTTTAAAGAATATAATAAATAAAATTAGCTTCTACTACCCTGGTCGTTCAAATGTTCCAAAAATGAACGTTCGAATCCTGTTCATGAATGTTCATAAATGTTCATGAACGTTCTTGTTCATCCGAATTCATCTGAACGTTCAGAAATGTTCAAATCCTTTCAAATATTTTCGGACCTTTTCAAAACCTTTCGGACTCTTTCAAATCTTTTCATACCTTTTCATAAATTTTCAAGACCTTTCATAAGTTTTCCTGACTATTTCAAAAATTTTCAAATGAATTATAAAATCATTTAAAATTATTTATAAAATTAAAATCTATTCCTTTAAAAAATAATTTCTAAACTATTATTCTTTTCCTAGCATTATATCACTCACAAATGCTAATCTTTCTCTTAATTTTTATGAACTAGCCGGTTATTTCAATGATTAAAATTTAATAATTTCTCTAACTTTTATTTTCAGACCTTAAAAAACAATACATTTTTTATTAATGTTTATTTGTCTCAGGATTTTTCAAAAAAGATTTAAAAATTGATGTTTTTTTTTTTATAAATTTCATCAGTTCCATTTCAAGAGGGACTTGATTCCTAATATTTTTTTCTCTGACTAATTGAATTTCTTAATTTTGTTCCTCCAGTTTTATTAAAAAAAAGTTAAATTTTGAAATTTTGAATCATTTAAATAATAAATTCATAAAAATTTAGAAAGAAATTAGCCTTTTGAATTTTTGGAATGAGTGATATAAAAATAAATATATTTTAAAGGAAAAAAATTTTTTTAATTTTATAAATAATTTTAAATGATTTTATAATTCATTTGAAAATTTTTGAAATGGTCAGGAAAACTTATGAAAGGTCCTGAAAATTTATGAAAAGGTCTGAAAAGATTTGAAAATATTTGAAAGGATTTGAACATTTCTGAACGTTTAGATGAATTCGGATGAACAAGAACGTTCATGAACATTCACTTTTGGAACATGTGAACGACCAGGGTAGTAGTCTTAAAATTAAAAAAATATATTTCTTTCCAGAATTTAGTTCTAATTTTACCTCTGAGGCAACAAGACATAAAATGGAATCACTTGTTTTGTTTTTCTTTCAATGAAATAAAAACAAATTTTTTTCGGCCTTAAGTCTTCCAAAAATCATTTTTTATACTTTGAACCCAATTTTTTTTTGATCAAGTGATCTTGAAATTTTGAGAAAATTTTCCAAATTTAATTGGCTTATTGTCTGGGAATTTAACAAAAATAATAAGCACGTTGACAGTAACCATTACCGTAAAACCTTATAAGCGACTAAAAATTGCTCTTTTGAAGGGTGAAATCAAACTTAAGAAAAATGAATTTAGTCTCTTGATTTGACTTATCCGATAAAATTTATTGTGGTATATTTAGTTATAACAATATTAAATTTTTTTCTACTCTCCCTTCTTCAAAAAAAGGGAGGTTAAGCTTATAAACAAGGTAATACGATACCCATAATGAATTTTGATAATTTTGAATTTTAAGATGTTTGGACCAGTTACTGTTAAAGTAATGATCCATGTTGAGTTTTAATGAAAGCAATTGGAATCATTTGCTTTCATACAACTTTACTACACAAATATTTTTTTTACTTCCTAATTTGTCTATCACCAGAAAATTTTAATTTTATTTTGATTAGAAAAAAGTCACGGGTGAATGATTTGAACATCGTTTAAAAAAGTCTATTTAATATAAACATTATAACATCATTTTAATGAAGCAGAATACTTGTTAAATCAAACGAATTTGAGTTCTGGAAAAAAAGTTTTATAAGAAAAATTTTTTTTCTGTCTAATTGGATGTAGCAAAATTTACAAATTGTTACAATTTAAACTTTAGAAAAAATGTATTCCTCAAAAAAATAGCACTTAAAATGGTCGATTGAAATGAATGAATAGAAATAAATTTCACAAGCCTTTTTTTTATAAAATTTGATCGAAAAGAGCCTCAAAATATCTTTCATCATTCTTATAGTGACCTCTTCTTAATTTTTTTTTTCCATATAGAAAAATGTAAAGTGTAGATGAAATTTTAATTTTTTACGTAAATTTATCTAAAATTTTAGTAAGAAAAGTTAAATTTGATTAAAAAAAGAATTTAAAAAAATCGATTCTTTTTTTTTTAAAATATATTCATAAAAAACTTTATTTATTTTTTAACCATATTTTATTTAAGATTATATTTTTTACTAGAATTGGTAAATTAATGTCAAAAATTTAAATTTCATTTAAAAAAAAATAGAAAAAATTATGAAAATTTTCTATTTTTCCAAAAATCACAATTTTTTTTGGATATTTTACTTATTATCAAAAGTTACGTCAATCGTGTAAAATTAGGTAAAATCTGGTAATTTTTGGTAAATTTTAAGTTGCTTACTTTGGTAAATTTTCGTAAAATTACCTGATTTCACGTAATCTTTCATAAAAACACAGTAGCACCACTCTATACCACTCGTTAAATTTATTGATTTTGAATAACTTAAATATTGGATACAGTGGTTCTTATAAAAATGTAACGTCAACCGTAAGCCATGTTAATTAGTCACAATTTTCAATTTTAACGCTTGGTATTCATACAAGAACCACTGTATATAAAAACTTACCCTAATCCCTCGATAGTTATAGCGTGGTACAATTCTGGGGTTTCAAATTTGCACCCTGTGATTTTACTAGTAAAATGAATTCATAGACCCTTAAGCTTCAAAAAAGTCTGTGGTCCAACTTCGATTTTGTACCGGTCCTAATATCGGATTAGGGATTACGGTAAAAATACACATTCTAGAGGATTTTTAATCTGACCTAAGGCTTTATTAGCCTTGACTGCTCCAACTTTACACTGTTTTCTCCAGTTACTCCAGTTACGGTTGTTTTCTTTAGAGGAAGAGTCTGTACTGTAGTTTGATTTATACTACGAAGTATATACCTGTTCCAAAAATTTATCCTTAAATTCCTTTTTTTTAGACGAAGGGTTATTAGATTAATTTTAGTCTATTTCTACCAATTAGCAGTAAAATACAGGCAAAAAATTAAAGATAAATAATTAAATTTTTTTATTACACAATCAAGTTATCCTGATACATGGTATCAAGACATAGCATCTAATAAAAAATTCTACTCAATAGCAGCTATTAATAACAATGCAATAATTGGAATTATAGTTGCTGAAGTTAAGCTTAAAAAAACGACTGATAGAGAAGATTGTAATATTCTATCGAATAAACACGATGAAAATACTCAAATTACTTATATTCTAAGCCTTGGTGTCGATAAATCATTCCGTAGATTAGGAATAGGTATTTTTTTTTAGTTGTCTTAAAATTTTAATATTTAAAAAAATTGTCGAAATTTTAATAAATTTTAAGCCTCAATGCTTTTGGATTATTTACTTAGTTACCTAAAAGCAGAGACTGATTGTAAAGCTATTTACTTACATGTACTATGTACGAATAAAACAGCTATAAGTTTTTATGAAAAGCGTAAATTTCAACAACGTATATTCCTACCGAGGTATTATACAATACAAGGCAAACATCATGATGGATATTGTTATGTATATTATATGAATAATGGAGAACCACCATGGACTATGACATATCCTTTTTTTAATCATTTTAAAAATTTTTTTACTTGCTCTTAAAAAAGCAATTTCCAAAATCGAAATTTTTTTTTCCTTAACCGTGTGTTTTTATTTCTACTGATTGCATGCGAGTTAGTTTTGAAATTATCAAATCATTTAATCCGTTCAAATTGGTCTATTTTATTGGCAAGTTCTTAAGAAATTTACTCTTTACAATAACAACGAATTCTAAAGATTTTTATCGAATTTCTTAATTTTTTTGTTGTTTTTTTTTTTTAAGATAATTTGTTTTTTTTTAAATAAAAAAAATGTATGAAAAAAATTTTTTTTATGAGGAGAAAAAGTTTGTTTTTAAGGAGTTGAGTGATGAATATTGTCAAAAAACAGCAAAATTA
The DNA here is from genome assembly GCA_002922825.1 of Brachionus calyciflorus. Lineage (NCBI taxonomy): Eukaryota > Metazoa > Rotifera > Eurotatoria > Ploima > Brachionidae > Brachionus > Brachionus calyciflorus. Next base: position 191,656 of record NTPY01000418.1, read on the forward strand.
TTGAATCAAGAATGGCCAAGGAGCCTTTGTCAAAGGCTCCTGAGTCTCAAATCTAACATTGCAGAGGAAAAACCTAAATTTCCAATTTCTCTTATTATACTTGATATTCAGAATGATCAAGTAATTGGTCATGCATCTTGTACAGCGATTACTATAGCTGACGATTTGACAAAAAACTTAGTTTTTATTCAATCGGTTTTGATTGAACCGACTTATCGTGGTAAGGGTTTGGGAAAAAAGCTAATGCTTGAGACTGAAGCATACATTTTGGAATTTTCTAAAATACCTCAAAGTGGCCTAATGAAGACAAATTGTGACTATGTATACTTAAATACAAAAGATAAGCAAACATTTTATGAGAGCTTAGGTTATGAAAAAATCGAACCTATTTTATTTTATGCTAATAAAAATACAAAGTGTAATATTATTATGAAAAATTTGCTTCAGTCCATGTCAAACGATTCAAAATCACAAAATTTAGAAAAAAATGGAAATTTTTTACAAGTCAATGGATCAGCTCCTGCTCCTCCTCCACCACCACCTCCAATTTTAAGCAATAAGAATAACGAAGAACTTAGTACAGAGAATGTGACATGGTATAGAAAAAAACTTGTTTAAATAATTATTCAGCGAGATGTTAAATCATTCTTTTTTGTTTTGTATAAGTATTTTGAAATTATTTTATTAAATAAAAATTTACAAAAACGAAAAAAATTTTTTTTTCTATTCAAGAATAATGGATAAATAACGATCCAAAGTGACTTGTTGTTTGATGAACGAAGAAGAATAGAATTCTTAGAGAACGAAAATGCTGTCACTTCTGAACTATTTACTAACGATTTATTTTACGTAATCTTAAACTGGTGTCACTTTTTGATATTTCGGAATTTTCTTTATTCCTTTTTTCACTTTTTTCAAAAATAAGAAATTAAATTTTAAGCAATCAAAAATACATTTGCTGCTAAAAAAATAAAAAATGACAAAAAGAAATTCATATCCTAAAGCATTTAAGCTTAGTTAATGTGCCGCATGACAAATTTAGTACAAACTGCTGATATTTTTTGATTTAAGCCACGCAAATCTCGTTTTAATAATTATTGCACAGAATGGTTTATCAATGAATTCTCATTAAAAATAAATCTTAAGTCGTCAGGAAACGTTAATATCTTAAGTTAAGTCAGTTAAGTTTGGAAAAATTTACTACACAACTGCTAAAAGCAAGTACGGACATTAAATTTTGCTCTTGATAAAGTAAACTATGAAGACATGATTTTAATTGATATTTTAGAGTTACCAAATGGCTATATAACGAAGTTGTTTTTTATTCAATTCAAAAATTTTTTGATGAAGAAGAATATTTTTTTTTTAATTTTTCGAATTTTAAGCCAATTAGATAGACACGCTTAATAAAATTAGAATTAGGTGGCCAATCTAAATATTTGGTGACCAATCAAATAATTATGTAGTCAAGACTGGTCACCTAATTTTTTAAAGGGTAACTTTTTACCAGGATTTGGTCACATAATTTCTACTTTGATCCTCTAATTATTACATTGGTCACCAAATATTTAGATTGACCACCTAATTCTAATTTTATTAAGTTTAAGATTGAATAAAAGTAAACTTGATTTTGAAGAAATAAAAATTTCATACGAGACAAATCACTGTTCAATCAGTCGATTAACTCGACTTTACTGACGTTGATAAAGACAAAGATGAACAAGATCAAGATTTTGAGAAACATAAAGGTATTTTATAACTAGACAGTGTCAAGTTTAAGAGCTTAACCTATGAAAAAGAGGCGTTTCAGAATGAGGCGAGCATCATGTAATAAATCGACTACAGAACAGGTTAAAAAACCTTAATAAATAAAATTTTTTGTCACGTAATTTTTTAAATTAATTTTTTTGGTCACATACCGTAGTCACTTGATAGTAGTAATAAAATCGAAATTTTTCAAAATTATACCACCCCCATTTGTTTAATTAAAGTATTGCCAATTCAAAAATTAGGTTGCCAGTCTTGAGAGTTTTAAAATAAATTTTAGTAAGCGACCTGTTTTTTATTTTTCAAAAATTTCATTTTTTTTTACTTAACCGCTGGGTTTATGAGTGATAGTGATGGTCACCGGGCAAGCGGAACCTATTCCGGTGAAATCTTCTCAAAAAAGGTGACCGGCGACAGGAGCGAGATTGCTTCCGTTGACTGGAGACAGTACCGGGGGAAGTTTTCAGTGATCGAAGAAAGTCTCGAATTATAAACCTGTTTACTCAATTTTTTCTTTTATTTTGAATTCTTTATGAATTCTTTAAACGACACGGAAATATCTCTGGAACAAGTGTTTTTTCTCACGTTGGATATCAAGTTTGGGATAGGAGAAAAAAAATTTCAACAGAACGAGTAATGTTTTTGTATGAAAACCAAAATGATTTTCAAAATTAATAGGTTTTTTTTCGCCAAAAGTACTTTAAAGGTCTTAGCAGAGCGATTTTTATACTTCAAAAAAGAAAAATCATATAAAAAACTTGAATACATCGTAGATTTGATTTGAAAAAGATATCCTTTATTTTTATTATTATATTTGCAACAAAAAAAGTAAAATAAGATTCGTCAATTAAATCTTATTTAAAAAATTTCACAATAAACCCAAATGACTAATTTTATTTTTTTGAAGTTTCTTTAAAAAAAATAAAAAGGTAAAAATTAAAAAAAAAAAATTTATTCAAAAAAAAATTCACAAAATTTAATTTAGAAAAAAAATAATATTTAGATTTAAACTCAATTCATTTTTTTTAGAAAAAAAAAAAAGAGGTTACATGATTTGTTTAAAGTAATGGAATCAAAAAACAACCCGTTCACAATAAATGCCATAAATCGTCAATATAACAAATTAACCAAAGGTTAGTCTAGTTTTAAATTGACTTTTTAAATATACGCTAATTTTTCCAATTTGTTCTTATCCATTTTTGGATCAACAATCACCTCTTTAGCTTTTATATTACTAGTATTATTATTGTTATCTTTAGGCTCAATTTTTTTATCCAAAGAATTAAGATAAGACGGTGATGAAAAGTTAAACATTCTTTTTCGTTTATCCAAACAATTTTCCTTAATTTCAATTCGATTGTCAATGCCTTTGTCGCCTTCATCATCATACATATTATCAATAATAATTTTTATTTTATTCGATGGTTCAATTTCGAATTTTTTCTTAAGTTTTTTTGGTTTAGCACCTAGGAAACTAGGTCGTTGAACAGGAGACACCGAACGAATCTTACTCAAATAATCATTATATAAACTTTCTTTTTTCTCATTATCGTTACTACTCTCAGTTCTTTTGAATATAAAAAACCATTTCAAAAATGTATTAGTAAAAAATTGAAATTTTTTCGGTAAATTTTTTTTCAATTCTTTTCTTAGAGACGGACTTAAAGTGATATAAAACACAAAATTAAGACTAAAATAGCACATTTCTAATAGACGAATAATATAAAGTAACATTGGTGATCTAGCATTGAAATATATATTTTTCAAATCATCATACATATCCCTAAATATATTTTTATAATAGATTAAATAGGACGCTATTGTGCATGGTAACTGGGATAATAGGATACTAAACGATAGGACTATTAACATTATGTCAGTCTCACGATTTAATCTAAGCTTACTAACACGTCGTTTAAAAGAAACACGAGTCGAATTGGAAGTTGTTGTACCAACATTTTTTTTCATCGGTAAAACTGAGGTAATCGTAAAGGATAATTTATCACTACTATGACCAACTTGATTATTAATACAAGTACTTGAAGTTAAGTTAGTAGTAGTCGCTAGTGATAAATTAGCCGAGCTATTAGTCGATGTTGGCGTCATTGAACCATTGTTTAACTCAGGTGGCATCAAATATGAATTTTTATTGACAGGGACTAAATTTAAAGCCGAGACTAAACTTGTCGGAGTGACTGGTGTATTCGGTATGCTCAAATTAGGACTTGGCGAACGACTTGATATGGAAAAATCCGGTGAACGCTGCGGTATTTGTAATTGATATTTATTCTGATTTAAAATTTTATTTCGCCTTGGTCTCATAGACCTTACATTATTAACAGAAGTATTGCCAGAAAATGAATTAACAGACGCCATTGAATTCGATTTACCTCGATATCTAGCCGCCAATTTAATCCTCTTAAAATTGTATATAATCATAGAATTAAATATTAAGACTATTAGAAAAGGTATTATGGTTTGTAAAAGGGTTCGTATTAGAGCAAAGTGATCAGTATTGAAAGTAAACCAAAATATACGCTTGTAAATACGCGATGGATTTGTTTTTCTGTCTTCCGTATCATCACGTTCGCATAGCAATGTCAAATTCGCATACCATTGTGGTTTAATATACAAACCAGGCGCCAAATCGAAAATATTCAATAAAAAAACACTTATAAATATAAAAAATAGAATCAAAAAAGCCCTTAGCTTAATCATATACTTAGTTTGTAAGGCAAATTTAATGACTAGGAGTCTTTCCAACGAAACAGCGACCATTAACCATACCGAAATGAGAGTAAACGAATTATAAATATAAATAAAAATGCCACAATGATATTCCGATGTTATCTTATTAGTAAAAGTATCATAATTTTCTTGATTAAATTCACTTGAACTAACATTATAACTATTGTATAATGTGTTTCGTATAAATTTTTCAATAAATTGTGGGACTAGAAAGCGTAAGAATATGTTTATTGTATCAATTATTGATATGACGTAAACATAATAAGGAAATGATGAATTTCGAAATATTTTCGATTTGTAGAAAATAAAAATACATAAAGTGTTTAAAATGGTGCCCAAGATTGTTATGAAACTACCCAAATAAATGTAGATCTCACGCATTAGCTTGACATCTTGATACAATTTGACTAAATTTGTGTAAAGTGAATCGAAATCGGTTTCTTGACGTGTTAGTGTCGAATTGGCATAGGACATTTCCGACATTTGTATTTGCTGCTGGCCGTTTGTAATATTGTCCATGAATGCTTTTTCAGAAAAAAATTAGAACCTAGTTTTTTTTTTCAAAAACGCAATTTGACTTTCATTTTTTTTATCACGTTTTTTATTTTTTAATCTAATTTTTTTAATAAATCTGAAAAAAAAAGATATGTCAAAATATCAAAAGTTTTTACAGTAAATAATAAAAGCTTGATTTAATAAAAATTTTTATTATGAAAAAATTAATTCGTAGGGTATGATTGACTGAAAATACCATCTTTAAAATTAATAGTCGTAGGTTTTAGAGTATGTTATACAATGACAAACCCCGGGCTCTAAAATAAATTGTGACAATTTTTTTGCAATAAAGAATGTTTTCTACTAAAGGACCCACACGATGTTGAATTTAAAAAAAAATTACTTCAAATTTTACGTGGTAAATATTCATAAATTTTTAAAAATTTTAAAAGATTTTTAAAATTAGTATCTATAAATTTAATTCCTCAATTAAGAAACGATTCCGAAAATTTTCTGAATAAAAATTAAAATATTTAATGAAAATAACTAACGAAAATTGTTTTGATTTTTTAGACAACTATTTTATTTGAAACTATTTTTGTAAAAATTTCGTTTTTCTGAAATTTTAGTAATCTTTATTTTGGTTATTATGTATAAAATTGTTCAAAACAAAAACCATATTTTTTAAAGCATGTTAAACTCTATAATTCAACATATTTTCATAATAATTCGATCAGAATAGACATGAGTTATTAAGGCTCAAAAACAGTATAATTTAACTAACGATTATGATTTGGTATACCTTAAATTTCTCTGGAAAGGTGGCAAGTTTTCTAAAAAAGGACCATATTGGAGTCAAAAAATTAGTATCGGTTTTTTGCTGGTTTTGTTTCGAAACTATTTGTATACTGTGTAAACATTGTTCATGTTTTCATTAACTTTGTTTTGAATTGTACTGTATTACGCTTGGTAGATGAGTACAGGCGAGATTTCAACACTGGACCCATTGAATTCCCTTCTTTATTGTGTAATCTTACAAATTCATATTTATTCGCTACAAGTTAAAAAAAAAAGATTTTTACTTTAAATACAGTGTATCCCCGATTTTATGAACCTCGGTTGTTAAGACTAATTTAGTTCATAAAATTGAGAGTTCATAAAATCGGATACCGTATTACATACATTTACATAAGAGTGAGTTCAAAAGGTTGAGTTATTTTTACATCATAAATTCTGAGATACATAAAATCGGAGTTCATAAAATCGGGGATACACTGTATTGCCTAGCTTTAGTTATCATCTAAACTATAATTTATTTTTTATTCTTTTTTTTGAAAGAGCCTTGAATAGATTTTAAAGTAAATTAATAAAACAAAAAAAAATATTGGTAATTTTATTAGATGACTTATCAATTTGTAATTCGTCTTAATAAATTAGAATAAAACAAATTGATTTTTTTAACGATGTAAGGAAACAAATAAATTACGTTAAGAATATCACTTGATCCCTAATTTACTGGTATAGAAATCGTAAATGCGCACAATTTTTCGAATTTATTCATGAATATTCATCATCGTTTATGAACGTTCAAAATAACGAACAAAAATAGCCCTGAACGTTCATCGACATTCATGAATATGGCAAGTTTTTTTTTTAATTAGATTTTTTTTATTTACAATTTTATTCAAAAAAGGCCAAAGAATGGAACTTTTGTTCCCAATAAATTTTGCTGCAAATAAAGCCTAAACTAGTCCTTTACTTAAATTCGGAGTTAAAAGCTGTTTATCTTTTTTTATTCCACCTTAATTTAGGCATATTTTCCTTTTACTTATGGTTTGAAAAAAATCGAATTTTGTTTTTTTTTACTAATTTAGAAGACAAGTATAAATTATGTATACACACATGATTCAGCAATGTTAGCCTTTTGTCTTCTAAATTAGTAAAAAAAAACAAAATTCGATTTTCTAAACCAAATGATTCGTTGATTCAAATCAAAAATTTGGTTAAAATAAAAAGAGATATACAGCTTTTAACTCCGAATTTAAGGAAAGGACTAGTTCAGGTTTCATTTTCAGCAAACTTTATTGGGAACAAAAGTTCCATTCTTTGGCCTTTTTTGAATAAAATTGTAAATAAAAAAAATCTAATTAAAAAAAAAACTTGCCATATTCATTTTTGGAACATATGAATGATTAGAATTGTAGAAGAAAAAAAATATTATTCTTAAAATCAAACGATTAGGGTTATTTGAGCTTTATCGCCTAAATACGTCTTTTTTCAATTAAAAAATAAATTTATAAAAATCAAATGAAATAACAACAATTTAATTTAACTATTTTGAAAGATTAGTTTTCTATTCGAGAAGACTTTTTCAGTCTCTGTTACTATTTTCCTATTGAACTAGACAAGCAACTTCTTTCCAGTCACGAAAAATCTGAAAAGTTCTTTTTAAACATGAAAATATACAAATAAAAGTAATCCAAAATTAACTCAATTTATTTAAAAAATTATAGATATGAGATAAAAATCAGACATTTTTAGGCAGTTGCATTTATCAAACTAACCAAAGCTTGAAACTTATGCGATTTTTCTAACTTTTTAAAATGAATTTTTTAATTATCGATTTTGAACAATGTTTAATGTGTCTGGAGTTAAATGTAAAAATATAACTATATATAAAAAAAAAATGCTTTAAAAACAACTAAACAAAAATATATAAATAATTTAAGGCCATAAATTTTATTTTCAGGATAATAAAAGTATTTTCAATCATCATCAGGCGAGTCTCATAAGTTTCTCTAATTAACAGATTTTTTTTTTGAAATATTTTATCTACAGTGAGTGTGAGCCTTATCGATCGATGTTTAAAGTACTTTGGAATTAGATATTTACTCTTAATTGAAAATGAGCTTTATTTTTTTTTCTAAAAATACTTCAATTTAACTCAAATGGAAATGTCTCTTCGGATTTTAAAATAATTTACTTAAACTTTGGTCCTTTTGAAATTTTTTTTTTAATTTTTTTAAATTATAATAATAAACAAGGAGGGGAATCCCCTCCTTACCTCCCCTTTTCAGAATTATCTTCTTTCAAAGATTAACTAAGGGTATTTATTATAATATAGCTATTCGCTTCATTTAAATGTTACACGCTAAAAAAGATAAAAACTAATTAGCTATATGTAACGCAGACCGTCAGATTTTAAAAATCAAAAAATTTAAGTTAATAATTCTTTACTAATACAGCAGTTATAATGAAAAAATGGCGTTGCCGTTACAGTGTCATTACTGTTATCCATTACTATTACCGGTAACGCCATTCTTTCATTATAACTGCTGTATTCATGGATTATTCAAATTCAAACTTAACTAAATATAAGTTTCTTTAGAAAGTAAATTAGTGATTTGCCTTGAGTTTGACTTGAGTTTAAATTGAATTCGTTTTTAAACAGACCTCAAATGTTTAATTTTTGACCTCTCTTAACTGTTACTTATCATTAATGTCCACCTAACTATGCCCTCGTACATTTGACATTTTTCACTTAAAAACGCATTTGTTTGATATAATTGTTTAATTTTTCTTCTGGATTGCTTTAACTAAAATTTCATCTTTTAAGCCACAAAAAGATTTACACCATATTCCTTCAGCTGTTTATTTTCTTAAGAAATATCTCTAAAATTCTCATATGAAAAATCAAATTTATACTTTTATTTATAATTGTGCCATGTTTTCTTAAAAACAGAGCATTTAAGAGGCGAAAAAATAAAAACATATTTTGTAAAAGCTAAAAAGGTCATCTTAATTTTTTTTCCAAAAATTAATTTTCAACTTTTATATGTCTTTTTTTTAAATTTGGTGCTTTTGAATACTTTTTGTATTTTTAATCGGGCATATTTAAGTTCTTAAATTTCCCATTTTTTGGTTGAACCTGCATATTACCGTAGCCATAATCATAGCTTAAACATATTAAAATGAAAATTATGAAAAATTGGCAAAATAATGAAAGCAAAGTTTTATTACTACAGTCAGAACTCGATAAATCGGATCCACTTTAATCCTAATTATTTGCCATCCGGACGAAAAATTGGGGGCTCACGGCTATTCGTAATTAATTTACATTCAAATGATATTTTATTAACCGGATAAAAAATCCGGTTTATTTTGACATTCGTAGAAAAATTTGGGGGCTATTATTCAATACGCATATGTTAAAAATATTTTTTTAACCGTACTTTTTATTTATTTTTTGTTATTCGATTAATCAATTCATACTTGATAATAAAGAGAGGTCAATTATCTTTTAGAACAACAAAAAAATTGAAAAAAGGCTCATCAAAATTAACTAAATGTGAAAAGTCAGGCTATATATGTATTATATTTTATATTATATTAATAATAATATTAAATGATCTAATAATTTATTAGATCAATGAAATGTCGGTTTTTAAATTTTGCCTTTGAAAGAAACTAATTTATTTATCAAAATACAAGAGACAATAAATATTAGTCTTAAATTCCGCTAAAAGTAGGCCTCCCTTCCATCTAATTGGATAATTTTGATTATCAGTAAAAATTTAATCCGGACAACATTTTTGGGGGCTATTTTTGTCCGGTTTATCCAGTTTTGACTGTATTACAATTTACTATTTTCAATTTTATTTTTTGCAAATGCACAAAAAAAATTTCATGATTTGATTTAATTTGAAAAAAAAATTCTGAATTTAAAAAATGCTTGCAAAGTAATTTTAATTTAAATTGTAAATAGTAATAGTAATAAAACTTTATTTTGCCGAAAAATTAATATGGGTCAAGACTATCTGATAAATTTTCTTTTTAGTTTTTCAAAATAATTTTTTATAAACAAAAAACAAAAAAAGATGATTTCAAACTCAAAATCTCTTACTTATCAAAATAACCAATTTATTCCTATCAGCTATTTCTTTTTTTCAAATTAAAATCCCAATTTTATAAAAATGTTAGTGAAAAATAATTTCGACAAAAAAAAACGCGGTTTATTAAAATTCAATTAAAAAATTCTTCGGAAAGACAATTCTAAAGTTTTGTTCCTTTAATTGATTAATTTTATTTAGAGAGAAAGTGATCGACCTCGTATACAAATCTTTTACATGGCGAAGATTATTTCCAGTCGTCCCATGTTATAAAAAAAAAGAAATTTTATATATTTGTTTATTAAAAAATTTTACCAGAATCGAGTTAAACAAAAGCAAAAGATTTTTAAAAAATATCCGTTCCTGTCTTCGAACCCATTTGATCAATTTCATAAAATTTAATTTTCATTTTTTTCATTTCAATTTCTGATAAAAATTTTAAAGCTCTAAAATATTTTCGTTCGTTAAACTTGTATGGCATACAAACCGTATTTCCTTGCTGTGAAGTGCTTGCTCTTAAACCCGAAAACTAAAATTTAACGCACAAAATTTTTTTATTATTTAAGGTTGCCGAGGTTATAATTTTAACTCGCGTTTGTAGACAAAACCAATATCCTAATTTGTGTTATGAGGGTCAATCAAGAATATTTTTTTTTACAAATTCGTGTTAAGCGAGTCAAGTTTAGTTAAGAAAAATTCTTTTTTAGATAAATGATGATTATTTTCAACCATATAATATTCAATTTTTACAAAATTAATGTCATTATGACTTTAAACCGCTAAGGCTCCTCAATTATGTGAGCTAGATGAAAGACTTATTTTGCCTTCAATTTTTGAAACTCTTAAATTTTCGGAATTTTCGAAATCGGATTATTTCGGGCACTTGTGACAAATTTTTTCTAAAAATATTCATTTTTAAAAGGAGGCACATTTAATAAGGCAACATTATTATTCATAGAATAAATAAATTTTAAAAATTTAATTTCGAATTATTTTTGAAAAATTACTGAAAAAATTTTTTTTTTCGTATTAAAAATTAAACTTTTAAAGACCTAAAAGTAAATTTTTTAAAGAATAATCTTTTTTCAATATTTGATTATACCTTTTTAGAACTTAAGTTTCTTAAAGGAGTTGAAAATTTTTTTAGTAGACTAGGATTTATAGTTTGGAGAACTTTAAATATTAGGAATTTAGCTCAAGTATAAAAATATGATAGTCCTATTTTACATATATTCGAATCTCACCAAATTTGTAGTGGTAGATTATTCCTATTTTTAAAAAGACAAAGCAACGATTTCAAGGATTCGCTTTAAAAGAAAATACCATATAAATATGGTTAACTTTTTTTTCCAAAAAATTTTTTCTCAAAATTAATTTTTGAAAAAATGAAATTTTTTTTCTCGCTTTTCTTAAAATATTACATGTCGCCTTTATTGGTTTTGATAGAATTTTAGTTTAATCATTCCTATAAATTTTATTTATCGATAAGTAGGTGAAACAGGCAAAAATTAATGACAAAAAAAATAAAAACATGCCAAAGTCATTTAATGGAACCAGAGAAGAAAAACAAAAAAAAATTGACTAATTATTTATTGATAAATAATACATTATTTAGAAAATAAACTTTTTAAATTTTTTTGTAAAAATAAAAAATCAAATATTTGCTTTTTATTTTGGGAAATTTTCTAAGAAAATAAAATTAGTTGGTTATTAAAAGAAAAAAAAATAAAGATTATATATACGAACCTCAGGGTATTTGGTCATTAGAATAATGAATAATTAACTAAATGGCATATACAAATCATTTTTAATCATTTATCTTCCGAGCTTTTTTATTCTTCTTAGAAATTTTACAACTTGGAATAAAACTCGCTTGATTTGTAAATTTGAGATTATTGATTTTGTTAGCACTAGAAGCATTTATTTTTTTTCAATAAAAACGACTTAATTTAAATTTTTTTCTTTTTGAAGCTTTTACTTAAACTATTTTGTAAAAACATAGCGCATTTTATAGTTTTACTTGTTACCCTAATTATTATGTATGTTTTAAGTAGCTAGCAGTGATTTTAGCTTCCTCAGCTAACCCTAAATACCAATACTTCCTAAACTCATAATTTTTGAAATTACTTTTGAAGGGTAATCATTTGTAATTCAATTTAAAAAACACATAAAAAAGGTTAAATTTATCAAATTATAATTGGTTTATACACTGAAAATGACATAAAGTATTTATGCTTTTAGGAAGTTTCTTAAACATTAGAATATAAAGTTATATGATATTTTTATTTTCAGCTCTAATTAGGTTAAGTTTTTTTTAAGTTGTATTTTATTATATTAAATTACTACAGAATATAAAAATAGATCAAAAAAAGATAATTGTTCAAACAGAACTTTTTGAGCATAAACATACGCAGTTTATATCCTGTTATGCAGTAACAAGATAATGTTTTTTAAATAATGCTTGAAAATTAGTTAAGTAATTAAATATTCAGACATTAGAATAATCTGCTTGAAAAGGCTTTAATTAATTTAAAAAAAAAACGCTGATCTTCAAACTTCCCAACCCACTGTCATTAGAAATATTTCGATAATTAATCAAGAACTTGAAAGGTCTTAAACTAATCATAAACTGGAAAACATAAGAATGAAAGAATTTGTTCCCTAAAACGTAAGTCTTAGTTAAAATTTGGCTGTCTATGAATCTTAATAACTCATGTATATTCTAATAAAAAAAATATTATTTCTAACATAAAGTTAAACAGGCTTTAAAAAAAGTGTTTTCTGTTTCGGGCTATTTGATTCATAATTACCAAAATAAAGATTACTAAAGTTTTATAAAAACTTAATTTTTACCCGAGAGGAAAAAAAATAGACAAAAAAGAGCTTTTTAAACTGTTTTAAAAATTTTTCTTATTCTTGATCGTATCATAGATGTGTGTTTTTCTAGTGTTTTAGGCGTTTCAGCATCTTTTTTGAGGTTTTTTTGTTCTTGAAAAAAGGAGGGTTCCGGATTTCAATGTTAATTTGGCCGTTAAATTGAAAAATTTTAATTTTTTTTTTAAATTTATGCTCATTTAAAAATTCAGGAAAAGATCTTGACTGTTAAGTACATTTTGATACAGAAAAAAGAGATTAAATTAGTCACATTTAGTGATCAAGTCAAAATGGTACAATAAAAATCACTAATCTTAATTTTTAATTTTGTTCAAATTTATAAGATTTTTTTTATGAGAATCATAAAAATTTTAAAATGTAGATATTATTAAATTGAATAATGATACTAAAATATTATTTATCTATGTTCAAAAAAATTGTCATCAAATACTGTTCCCTATTGTTTTTTTTAAGTAAAAACTTATACCTAAAATAAACCAAAAAATTTGCATTTAGCTTCTTTATTTGGTTTGAAAAGGATGAAGCCCTCGTGATCGCGCTTAGATATCTTGACCATTGATTTTTACCTCATAAACAAAAAATCTAAGCGGGACCACGCGTGCTGATCATAATGCTATTTTCTATATAAATCATGCGCCCTCCTTTAAAAAGATGGCAACGTTCTAATTTTGCAAAAAATAAGTGTCTTTTTCGTGTTTTTTTTTAAGTTTTTTTTTGCGTTAAAACACTAACTTTTGACACTCTATAAAGAGGCCTTAAATGCAACAAAAAAAAAACAGAAAAAACGGCTAAAAAAAACGTTTTTTTTGTAAATTTCTTTAAAATAAAATTTCTCAAAAATCTAAAGAGGTTATTGTTTCAACACATAGTAAAATCGTTCCAACACACACTTATATCTTCTCAGTTTTTTAAGATCTAGTCTAGACACAAAGAACATATTAACACATAAATTAATCTTTTTAGCGTATTTTTACTCTTTTTAACAAACAAATAAAATTTTATTTTTTAAAACAAAAATATTTCGAAGGAATAAAAATGTGTTGAAAAGTGATTCAAATAAAACTTTTCTATTTTGACCAAAAATTTTATCTAATTTTGCATAAATTTGCTTTGGGAACTCACTGGAAGCAAAAAGCAGCTTTTATTAGTTACAATTTTTTTATACGTTGAGTAGACCCAAATCTAAACCTTACATAAAACTTAAAGTTATCTTAAACATATATAACTTTTGTTATTTAAGGTCATATTGATTATGACCAATGATTATGTTACCGAAAATTTTACTTTATAGACTTGATATCAATTTTCTGAATTTTAATTAAATTAAGTTCAAAAACTAAACTCGACAAAAAGTTTTTTTATCTAGGGCTTTTCAAGTCTAAACCTAAAAAATAAACATATATGACATGATGTATTATAATCATGCATTATTTGACATTATGTAATTTCAAGTATGTTGGTATATTTTATTTTTAAATACCTTTTATACTCATTCTTTTATAAATTTTCCTAAAAAAGAAAAAACCTTATAAAAAATTATTACGAGTATTTTAAGTGATTAAAAAAGTACTTGATCCGAGCAAAGAGCCTTGTTACTTTTTAAATCGGAAATTAGCTTATATCATTATTAAATAATCACTTAAAAATTAAACAATTTAATTTTAGAGATTTTGTGACTTGTGACGAATTAAGTAATGCGCTTTTTATTAAATTAATTTTTATTTATATTTCCTTATTTCTTAAAGACATAAAGCAAAGATACTCGAACAATTTTATTAAATTTTACGAAATATTTATTCAAGAGTTTATTTAGTTGTTGGATACTAAACTTAAATAATTCGATTTAATAAAATAAAAAAGTATACCTCATGTCGGACACAATTGATTATTAAAACTTATCAAGTGTATTGGTTAATTTATTCTGATTTATTTTCCATCGAGTCCGAGAATTCGTTTAACTTAAAAAAATAAATAATAATAAGGTACCCAACATAACAACAATAAAAAAATATTATGTTCTTCTTCTACAAATCGATTAGGAGAAATTAGAGCAAAATATAATTTATTTGCATGAATTTGCAATCTATTTGTTTTTTTTTTAAAGATATTTATTATAAAAATGAGAATTATAATTATTTTTTTTGGTAATGATTCCAATCATCATTAATAACCAGTGGTTTTTTTTTTCGTTTAGAAAAACAAACAAATAAATAAAGAGCATATTTTATGAATTTAAAAAAAATAAGCTAATCTACAAAATTTCTTCTTGTTTGTTTAACCCTGCTCGATATCGGGTTGTATGACGTCAGTAACTAACTAAAAATTCCTTTTTAATTAATTTCGAATGCTAATTTTCTTTTATCGATCGGGCTGCTTTTTGCTTAGAAAAAAAAAAACAAAACAAACTAGTAGCCCTATATATAATTGCAAAAGTATGAAACCTTATCTTATCTCTTCTTAATATAATTGCACCTTTTGAGATTAAAATTTCTTTGAGCTCAATACAACAACAAAAAAGAAAAAAGGAATAAATTTTTTTGATTGATATATTCGAACTTATGTTGTTTATAAATCACAATTGAAAAAAAAAGTTTTAATTACGTAACGTTACGTAATTGTAATCGATGTTTTGAATGAGGAAAATATAAAAAAAAAACTTATTTTTATGTCATTTAATTGTAAAAAATAATTTAATATTAAAAAATTTTAATGATAGGAAAAAAAAACTTTCGAAAAAATTTCTTTCAATTTTAAAAATTAACAGTATATCTGAAAATTGGAGTAAAATTCTCGAAACTATTTTTAAGTGATTCTTCACTTCCATTAAAATTAAATTAGATCATCATTAATTCAAAATTTACCTTGTGTAAATAGTAGCGGAAGGAAAAAAATTTATTATTTAAAATTTTTTTTTTCCGATTTTTTACAATTTTTCCGTAAATATTTGTTTTATTAATACAGCATTACAATCCGCATTTTCATATTTTGTGCATGCATCATCTGGAAAAATAACGTTTTTTCAAGAATTTATTACACATTAAGATCGAAAAAAATTGAAATATGAAAGAGTTTTGTTTTTGAATTTAAAATTAAAAAAATAATTTAATTCAACAGAAATATAATAAAAAAAAACTCAATTTCTTTCGACTTTAACCCGACTTCAAATCTAATTTTTTATATTTATTGTGGAATAAATTTTTGGATAATTTTCCCGTGGGTCAAAAATTGAATATTCTATCGCATAAAAAACAAATATTTACGATAAGACAAGAACATAATGAGACATTTTTACTTTGAATTTTAATAGTTTTAAAAAAGTTTGCAAATAAGAAACTAAAAATGAATTTCTGTATTAACTACATTATATTTTTGAAATAAGTTTACAGTTTAATTAAAAGGATATCTAAGAAATTGTCAGATGTTTTTTACAAAAAATGTTTAAAAGTAATGTTCGGGTCTAGTTGGTTATGGAAACATATATTCACTTAACAGGTGATCATTTTATGTTCACATATTATTTTGTTCATGTATTGGTGAATAAAAATATTCACTTAAACTTTAATATATTCACCTAAAATGTCAAATTTTCACACAAATTTTTGCAAAATTTTTTAGCGGTGATCTTGACCAAGTATTTTAAGAAAGAGATTGTAATTTTCTACATTTTAAGAAATTTTTACTTATTCCTAGGAGAATCTAAGCCGCAAAAAATAGGCGTATAAAAATGTGATTTTTGATTTATTTTTTTACCATTCCTGATTAAAGTAGTTTTCATATACGTAGAATCTAGTCACAAATCATGCCTTAATTAGTCGCTAGCTTATATTCTAAAATTAAACTTGTTTATCTTAATTATTTAGCTTAAAAGGGATTATTATTGATAAAGCTTTTAATCAAAAAGAGAATGAAACATTTTTACAAATGTAATGCTATTAATTTCTATTAAACGATATTTTGGGGATCTACGACGCGTTTCGAGCTTCTTAGCTCTCATCAGGCGGACATACGATCCACTTAGGGCTTGACATTAATCTAGACAATTTTTAAATGTATACTATCATGCATTACACAAAAATCTGATATTAAGACATTAGATTTCCAAAAAAATAATCATATTTTAGATTTTTTAAATGCCTCTTTTGGTGTACAAAGTATATAGTTCAAGTTTCAAGGTTAATCAACAGGCTAGTGCCTATATCTATTGCTAGACTAATTAATACTTCGTTTATTCAAAACTTAATACAACTAAAAAAGAATTTTTTAAAAATAATACAATTTTCCAATATAATAATAATAATGGTGTTATTTTAATTTTTAAAGTGGGGTCAAATTAGGGTCTTCGCATGTTCGTGTTTTAATACTCCATTAAAATATGAAAAAAAATATTTTAGTGCACGCATCAGAAGGAAGACGAATTTAGCATGGAGTTGATGGTCGCTTATGCATGCACCAAAACCTAGGATTCAAAAAAAAAAGTCCACGCACTATCTCGCAAGGATTTTAGGTTAATTAGGTTTCATGTTAAGTATTTTTGTATAATATTTCGAAAAAATAATATTATTAATTAATATTCTTTTTTCGAAATTTTTTTCCTAAATTAAGTAATTTTGTTTATGATAAGTAGAATTAACCTAAGCTTTATTTACATACCATTTTAAAATAAACAAAATTGCTTCGTTTTGTTCCTGTTTGAACAATTTTAAGTTTTACCTCGTTTTTATATTACCTTATTTCAGCTTAGAAATTTCACATATGATCAAAATATTGGCAATCAGTTTATATTGTAAGAAAAACAAAAAACCTTTTTTTTCTATTTCTGATTCTGTAGAAAATCTATTGTCAAGTTGAATTTCTTAAATTTCGACGATAATATTACCCACAGAGATCATTCATGCTCATCCTAAAAATTGCTTTAATTTAATTATCAATTCAAAACAAATAATTTCTAAAAATCAAATAATACAGTTTTGATTTAATCCACATCTAATTATTTAAAATTTAAATTCAATAGAAAATTAAATCATGCATAAGTTTTATAAAATCCGACACGTGCTTTATCAATTTTGTAAAAAGTAAAAATCGATTTAAATTTTTGCAGCAACAAGAAAATCACGTGGGTTTTTTTTTAAATATTTTAAATACTTAAATGGAATCGATTTACTAGTTTAATACACATTTATGTGTTTCAAATTTTTGCCTACTAAAAGGAACAAAGACCAAGATAATTTTAAAGAAGCTAAAAATCCATACATATTTGTCAAAAAAATTATTTCTAAATTCAATAGTTATGGATTACAGAATTATTAAAAAAAATTGTTTTAAAATTGTAAAGTTTTTAAAATGTACAAAAATCACTATAAAATCTCTACAAATAAATAAAAGAGTGTAACCACGGCTGTTGATAAAGTCTGAAAAATCTTAAAAAATTAATTTTACAAATGGCAAGTTTTCTAAAAAAAAGGGAACATTTTTAGGGGATGAAAAAATATTAAAAAACTTTTTTTAAAGCTGTTTTTAGCTTATTAAACGTATTTCAAATTGTGGTTTCAATTTTTTAATCCCTTTAAAATGTTCCCTTTTTTTTAGAAAACTTCTCATGTATTAAATGCAAATTTGCACTGTCCAAGTTTTTGCAGATTTTACCAGTGATTTATTTACTTCAATATTAGTCAATTTTTTTAATTTGTGAAATTTTTTCTTTCGTACTTCAATATTAGTCCAAATTATTGGCAAAATAAAAACAAATAAATATAGCTAACGTACTCAAAGAAAGGGCTGTTTAATGCTTTATTTGTTAAAGAATTCATAAAAAACATGACTTCTTTCTGATTGGTATTTTTCGACGAAAATTATTCACCAGAAAAATCTAATCGAAAAAAAATTGCCAATGGTTTCTAAGTTTCCTAAAATAAATTTTATTTTGTTTTTGTTTTGAACTACAGTACAAATTAAAACTAACTTGTACGTTTCTTTTCCTTTCCTCTTCTTCGACTCTTCCTCTTCTTTTCCTTTCTTTTCTCAGGAAAGGAAAGGTTTCAAAAAAATACGTTATAAAATATTTGTTTTTATTGATTGTTTTCTTCAGAGGAAGAGTTGAGGAAGAGTCGAAAAACAAAATGCGTGCAAGTTAGTTTTAATTTGTACTGTAGTTAGCTGTTGAACTAGTTAATTTATAATTTTTTTGTCGATACTTCACCAAAGATTTCATCAGCCTAATATTAGACTGATTTGGTATAATTAGTTTAGTTCTCCCGAATTTCATTTACTCCATTATACTTAGTATTTTTTTCTACTCATGAATTTTGAGAATTATTATATTACTAGAATTAACTTAAAAGTTTCCGTGAAAAATCTCAATTGTTGAAAGAAAAAATTCTTTTTTTCTCAATGAAAAATTCTATTACTAATACCAAGTTGTAATGACTGGATTACAATCAGCTGAGAAAATAAAATAAAAAGAAGCTAAAAACTTAGAGTAGATTTGTTAGAAGGAAGAAGTAAAAAGAGAGATTGGGAGAAAACATCAATTTTTACTAAGAGAAAATAAAATGAATGAATTAAATGAAAATTAAATATTTTGAGAATGGGAGAAAGAGGTATTTAATCATAAGCGAACGAAATGGTTATGTAACATTACATCAAAGAGATAATTCATAATAAAATAGCAAAATTTAAATTTTTGAAGTTTATTAGTATTTTCTGTTATTTCTATAATGTTATAAATAAGTTTTACTGACGTCAATAGTTATAAATAAAGAAGAAGAAAAAAAAAACTCTATCAATTCTACCCCTTCTATACTCATAAAAAAATAAACATTATAAATTGAAATAGTTGCATGCAAATTACAACTCGTTATCTATATTTATATTTTTTTTTCTCTTATATCCTTAATTTAAAATGAAAAGTGTTTTGAAAAAAAAAGGAAGTATTTTGATTGTTAATTCTTTATTGAACATAAAAATAAAAAGTATTTATTTGACAATTCTTATCTAATATTCCTGTTGCCTTAGATAAACACTTTTTTTTTGTTGAAAAAGAATGAAATGAATTTCATGCTTGGTAAAAAAAAAAGAATAAAGCTTTAAAATTCAGTAAATGCTTTGCTTTTAATTGATATTTTTATTCTTAGATTTGCATAAAATAAAAACGATCAATGCATTTTTAAAAGCTTTGCGTAGGCTATTGTTAAGACTGGCATATTTTATGGTTAAAATTTACTTTAAGATATTCACTTAAAAGTTCGAATTTCGGTAACCTGAAATTTTTTTTTCGAAAACTTAAATTTGAAAAATTTTAAAATGGTTAAAAGTTCTCAGCTATGAATCCTATGAAATCCTCTTAATCTAATTAATTTTGGTTTTATTAGAATTTCAGCTTGCTTAAACAAACTTATGTAATACTTGAGCATATTTTGTTGTTTTGTTATGATATAGAAACATGTTTTGAAATTATTAAATTATCAATTTTGTCGTCGTTTGAAAATTAATCTGATTGTAAACAAATATCTTATTAAATTAAACTATCAGAATATGCAGTACTACCGGTTTTAAGCTGAAAATAAGCTTCAAAATTCAATTTTTTATTTATTTACCAATTCAAGCTTAAGTATTTTTTTTTGTTTGTTTAAAATGAATTCTGATTTTTTTCTTAAGTGAACCTTTTTAACTCCTTCTATTCAAAAAAGTATAATCTAATTTTCTTAAATTAATAATTGATAAAAGTAAAATTATTTTTTATATTTCGTTAAGGTTTTATAATTGATTTAAATTTCGCCTGGTAATGAAATTTTTTTGATAAAATAGAATTTTTTTTTATCACTACAAAAGGGTTCAATCAATGAAATAAAGATTAAGTTTATTTTAATAAAGACTCAAAACACGTTTTGAAAAATTGTGTAATATTCTCCTATAGTAGTTTTCAATTAAATCATGAAATCTAGAATTGAGGGAACCCTTTCATCGATTCTTAATTCTTATCAAAAAAAAACCTATAACGTATGTATAGATGTCACTGTCGATTTATAAACATGCAATTTAATTTGAATTTCTTTCAACAACAACTTGTTAACGTAAATGCTCGATTTTTATGACATGTCATTATTATAAATAGTGAAATGTCACTGTATAATCGTTTTAATGTTATAGCACCCTGTCATAAAACCCGAATACCCTCCTTTTATGACATGTCATAAAAATTGAGCAATTACGATAATTTATAAAATGACATGTCAAATTTCGTCAAATGTTACTTTGAAAAGGTATGGTATATGACTATAGTCACGTGAATAATTTAGTCCCGCTTAATTTTTAAAATATGTGACTAATTCCAACTATGATTTTATAAAATTGATACTTTTTTTGTTTTTTTATACTGCCCCAAATCATAAACCGTAGTCGGTCAGGAAACTGAATCGGAGCCAGAAAACACTATTTTAAGGTGAAAAACACGAATTTAGACAAAATAAATTTAGGAGGAAAAATCGAACTAGTGAGCTATCAGACCCGTCAATTTAGCGCTTTCATGTCAGGACCTTATTATAGAAAAAGATCCATGCTTTTTTTTTGATTTTTTTGAAAACTAGAGGTTAAATTAGCCTAAAAAATTTTTTTTCTGATAGAAATAAAATTTATAAATTATAATTGCTATTTTCCCAGTTTTTTTTTAACGCTTAACGTCCCGTTGTATCATATATGATACATTTCAAAAAGTTATTAAAACTTTGTATTCACATTAATATAAGAAAATATTTTATATATCAAAATAAAGCTCATCAAAAGATCTATCCATTGAATACAAGTATTTAATATTGATTGTTGATATATTATGTTAAAATTTGATCCAAAGTTGAAGCATTTGAATTTTTGATATAAAACATTTTCAAAAAAAAATTTTGAAAATGCCCCAAAGTTTGGGGAACTTCGGTGAATTTTGGGGAAATTTGGTGAAATCAAAAAGACCGTGAATGTTCATGAACGTTCACAAATGAAACTCGTGAATGACCACATCTGTATTTTGAACCGAAATTTTTAAAATTAAATCTAGCAATAAAAATTAAAAAATATTGAATATTTTTTTTTCCTTTTTTTTTTCATTTTTAATGCAGTATTTATTTTCTAAACAAAAGAAATTCATTTCGAATTTAAATGCCGCATTTTGGTATTAGAGGAATATATTTATTTTTTAGGTATGTCTATGTTTTTATGCAATTAGTAAGAATATGAGAGACGAAAATTTAAGATTAAAATAAAAACTTCCTCTTTTTTAAAATTTTTTTTTCACAAGAGAGAAGCTCGTTTAATAATGGTAATCCTTAAATCTTAAAACAAACGAATTTCTAAAAAAATTCTTATAATTTTTTTCATTTAGTTTTAAAAAATCACTTTAATAAAAATTTGATTTTTTCTAAAAAAAAATAAATTTTGAGAACTCAATTCAAATTATTTTTGAGAAATTAGGGTAAAAATTTTTCATTTTAAAATTGAAAAGTTTTTAGTAAACTAGGGTTTATCTTTTGAGGAACCTTATTAAACATGCACTTATAGTTTTTCTTAAATATTAATAAAGGTAACCAGGCAAATAAAAAATTTCCAAAAATTTTTTCGGGTAAAAAAACTTTGGAGATAAAAATATGTTGAAAATTTTTTTTAGACAGGAACACGAATAATTTTTTTAGATAAAAGAGATAGAATCTCAAGAGTTTTTTTAGTAAAAAACTATTTTCAACATATTTTTATCTCCAAAGTTTTTTTACCCGAAAAAATTTTTTCGCTTTTTCCAATATTTGAATATTCAAGAAAAAAAATAACCTAAAAATTTTATTTTTACAGATAAAAAAACCGTAATTTTTGGATTACGTAGAGAAAAAATTTTTTTCAAAAATGACTTATAATCTGTTTTTTCTGATTATTTTCGGGAAAAAAATTTAACCAATTTTCATTTTCTATAATTCAATTTCATTTACTTAAATCTTATCAAAAAATAAAAAATTACTATGCTTCTATCTTTTTTCTTTGAAGAGAATGAATTAAAGAATTGCGGTTATTTTGACCGCTGTTGATACTGATAAAATTTTAAAAATTAAAAAAAAAAGACAAAATTTGCTATTTCAAATAAAATCTAATGATCCCAAGCTTTGGAAAACAAGCAAAGACAAGTTGAAAATTCAAAAAAATAATACAGGTTTTTAGCTTTTTGTACTCAGGGCTTACGGCTCCATATTTCAAATAGAAATTTTCTACTGACTTTTCTAATAATCTTTTCTTATATACATATTTTAAAAAAAGTGAATTATCCTTAGTCCGAATAAAATTTTTATTAACTTTGAGTTTGGTTTAAAAAAATTAAGAGAAAAAAACCTTTTATCTATTAATTGTTGGTTCAGTAAATGGTTAGCTAAATCAATATTTTAAAACACTAAATAAATACAAAATTAAGAAGATAGTTAAAGCTTATTTTAATTACAAATTAATACTTATGATTTCATAGAGTGAAAATTTTCACTCTATTTAAAAGAAAAACAATCAGACATAAGTAAAAATAAAATAAAATAAAGAAAAATATTCTTAGTTTTCAAATTCCATTAGTCTAGCCTGATTTTATAAATAAAAATCAAAGAGAAAATAAAATAGGGCAATACATATTAATCGAACAATATTATCTGGTATTTATCAATTTGAAATTAATTTTGCAATAAAAGAAAATCTTTTCGATTAGATAGAGAAAGCAAATGGAATGACTCGTTTAGTTTTGTTCAAGCAGCTGATACTCAATTTGGTCTTATTGATCGCTACATTTTACACAAAGATAAAATAACGTAAGGCCTCAACAACAACAACATAAATAAAATAAAAAACAAATTTTTTTAATTGTTTTTTTTTTAACAATTAAAAGATGGACCAAAGAAATTTATTACTTAAAATTGGTGATTCAGAGCATAAATCAATTGAGCCCACTTCCTAAATTTTTAGTCATATGGTAAAAAATTTTTATCTATTTTCTGCTTTTTTATTAATTACTTTATTAGAAAAATTTCTTTAAAAAAAAAAACTTAAAAAAGGTTTTTCTATTAAACTGTTACCTTATTTTTAATGAAAAAAATCTTTAATTTAAAATTGAAAATAATTATTGCACGCATAACGCTTATATAACAATTCTTAATGAATTCCTTATTAGCTAATTGACATTAAATACCCTAATTAAATTTTTTTTGCTTAATTTGAACAAGGAAAAGCATAACCTTTAAGTAAATTTTGCTGATTTAGAGATCTATTAAATTTTTTGAAAGCAAACCAGAGTTTGCCAAAACTTTAAGAACATTGGATTTATTCATTAAACATGCCTTTCTTTCGAAAAGTCACCTAAATCAATTCATTTAATAAAGAAACAAGTTCACAATTTTTTTCTTTTGAAATGAATGATTAATTTTGTATTTTGCTTTGAATCATCGATTTTAAAGAAATCGTAGATGAAATTTCAGAGCTTAAATTTTCAAAATGATTTTAAAAATTCAACAACTAAAAATAATTTAAAACATAACCTATATATTTAATTTCTGAATTTTAGTTCTTGTTCTGAAATTAAACAGTAAGCTTAAAGAAATATTTAATTTCCTTAAAACAAAAACACCTCTTTCTTTATAATACAGTTAATCCGAAATTTTTGAGTGTATACACTTATGATACGAATTAATATTTTTAAACGAAGTGTACTGTTGATATGGTCCTTTGAATTTACAAAATTTTAGCTAAATTTAAGTAAAAATTACTTAATCGAAAAAAAGCATTAATTCAAGACCAAAGCACTATACTTGGGATCTTGACAAGTCTACTTTACAAAAAAAAATTTGTTTTACAGCACTTCTATCGAATTTGCGACGTATACGTATGGTACCAAAAAGTAAATAGTGACGTGTAAAATTTAAAACTAGTAGTCTTGTTTTTAACAAGCTATAATTTTCATGTAAATTTTGTGACCTAGTAGTCTCATTTTTGACCTGCCCCAAATTTTTTTTTTTTTTTTAAATAAATAATTTTTTTTTGGTACAAGCACGAGTAGGCTACAATACGGGCAAAATAAAGTTTTTTTACTATTACTTTTTCATTTTTCAATACGAATTTTTTGGAAATTCACATTAAAAATTTAAAGATTGAATCAAAATTGAAAAAAATAATTTTAAATATAAAAATTTTTAACTTTTTTGATGCTACGGTCCGTTAGTACTTTACGGTAGTATGGACTAGTCCGACGGTAAGTTTTTCCAGTGTAAAAATGACAAATTTAAAGATTTTGTTTAGATTCACTTAAGATTCTTTAAAAAGTCTTCATTTATTACTAAATGAGTAATTATTTAAAAACTTAGAAGGATTCGACAAAAAAAAGAAATAAATTTTGTCTTTTTTTATGATCAGTAAAAAAATTTTGAGATTACAAATTTTCTTTTCAAAAAATGACACGATCCAGATCATTCTTGTTTCTTATAAACAGTTAATTTTGAGATTTTTTGAAATTATAAATCAACATTCTTTTTTAAAAAATTTATATACTATGAGATATCGATAAATAAAATTTAATAAAAATTTTTTTTTTTCAATCAGATTTGAAAATTAAAGCTTCAAAGCACTTTGGCGAAATTCTGCTTATTCTTAATCTTTTTAGACATTATTAAATTAAGCAAAAACAAAAATAAGATTTAACTTTCTTGATAATATTGAATTTCGTTTGATTTTTTTTCTAATTTGAAGTATCTTGTGATAAATGTTCTAATTGAAAGACACTATGTCATAAAAATAATCAACTCTAAAAAATCAATTTACTTTAACTTACCAAATTCATAATTTTGTTTTTTTATTTAAGTGGAGATTTAGTTGATGCATATCCTTATGAAAATCTAGCTCAAATGAGAAGTGAGCAAATTAAAGATTTAAAAGAAATTTTAAGCGAATTAAATCCAAGTATACAATTAGTGTGTGTTTGTGGCAATCATGACATTGGTGATAAACCAACAAAAGAGACTATTCAATTATACAAAAAAGACTTTGGTGATGATTATTTTAGCTTCTGGTCGAATGGGTGTAAATTCATATGCTTAAATTCACAGTTGTATTTCGATTCAAGTTTAGCTGCGAATGAGAGAGATGAACAAGATAAATGGTTGGATATGGAATTAAAGCAGGATGAAGAGACTCCATGGAAGCATCTAATTATATTTCAGCATATACCATTGTTTGTTGATGATTCAAATGAACCAGCTCATGTTTATTTTAACATTGAACCCGTACAGCGTAAAAATTTAATGGATCGCTTTTTGAAAGCAGGTGTCAGTAAAGTTTTTTGTGGTCATTATCACAAAAATGCTGGAGGTTTTTATGAGAATAATGGTCAAAAACTTGAATGTATTGTAACAACTGCTATTGGCGCTCAATTGGGCGATGATAGACATGGTTATAGAATTGTAAATGTAAATGAAAATAGTATTGAACACAAGTATATTCAAGTGACCGATCAAAAAAATTAAGAATATTTTTTAATCTTTTAGAAATATTTTTAAAAATTTAAATTATCAAAAGCTTATTTCCTTTAAGAATTTTGAATAATGTTGATTAAAATAAACAGCTTAAGTATAATTTTTGAATATATATGACCGGTTAAGTTGGATGGGAACCGGTTTCAAAACCGTTCTTGAAATGGAACTGACTTGAAATGGAAAATTTTATATACTTATAGTCATATACTTTTAGTATATTTTGTTTAAAATCAGGTTTACTTCAATTTTTTTTATTGAAATATAAAAGAAGTAGTGTATAAAATAGTTATTTGTTAAAGTATATAAAAAATTAAAAAATATACTAAAAGTATATGAGTATAAGTATATCAAATTTATACTTATACTGGTAAAAGTATAAATTCCATATACTTATATACTTTTTCGAATATCGATCAAAAATACCAGAAAAATAGTTTTCCTATTGAAATAATACCAAATTCAGCAATTTTAGGAAAAGTATATAAAGTATAATTTTTTTTACTTTTATACTTTTTTGGAAATCGCCAAATTTTCAACCAAAAATACTTGAAAACATTATTAAAAGACATTACAGTAATTTTTATAAGAAGTATATAAATTATAAAATTTTATACTTATACCTGTATACTTCAACTAAGTATAGTATAATGGTCACCCCCAAAACTGAATATTTGAAAAAAGAAGAGATTTAAATAAAGGCTGAATTTTTTTTATAATTTTTAATTTTAATATTATTATGTTTTGGATGGTAAGTTTTTTAAAAAAAACTCATAAATAACTATTTGTTTTATTAAAAATCGGATTCAAATTTAGTTTAATAAACCGGTCTACTAGCTCTAAGTACATCTAGTAAAAAATGGTGGGCCGAATTCGAACCTAACCGTACCCTACACAGTACCTAAAGCAAACCAAAAACTGTAAAAAACCCAGTCAAATCTTAGAAAAAAAAGTTTTTCGAAATAAAATTTAGTAGGGTTGGGATCGAAGTCGTGAAATTCGAATTTATTCGATTGTAAAATAAAAATTTCGCTTTAAAAATTTTTTTTCGAAAATTTTCTGTTAAAGCGAATACTTTCGAAAAAAAAATATTTCGAAAGCAACATTTAAAAGCAATTGGAATTAAACAAATTTTTCGAAAAAAAAACAAACAATTCGAAATTATCCAAAAATTTTTAGCGTTTTCTTTTCGAAATAAATATAATAAAAAATTTTAAATGTTATTTTAAAAATGATAAAAATTATTTCCTTCAGAAAAAGCTTAATTGTTTTAAAGTTACATGTTTGAAATTCCAAACGTTAACTCCTTTTTTGGCTCTTCGTTAACCCTCAATTATTGCAAAATTTAATTTGCATAGTAAATAAAATATATTAATCTCTTTAAAAAAAATGAAGCAAATTTTTTAAAAAGTGGTTTCTCTTTTCGTTCTTAAACTTTAGAATTTAATTTTTTGTGAATTTAAATTAATTTAAAAAAATTTTATTATTTCGAAAATTGTTTTTTTTTTTAGAAAAAAAAAATCAGTTCGAAAGGATTTTTTTTGTAATAGTATAAAAAGTAGGCATCGAAAAAAAATCTTATAAAACTTTTTATTTTTACGAACTCTGGTCTTACGAAGTTTCTGAACGAATTGGAAAAATTTTCTCAAATTTCCTTTTTGTTCGTTACCCAACCCTAAAATTTATGCAATTTTAAATTTCAACACAAATGGCTCCTATTTTTTTTTGGGAAATCAATTGAGATGAAGCAAATTTTTTGGGATCAATTAAAAGTACACCACTCTTTTAAATTCATGTTTTTGGAAGCGAATCTCTTCCATTGAGTTCTTCATTTTTCAATTGTGAATCCGATTGTTTTATTCCCCATATGATTCTAAAGAATGTTCTTGCAAGTCAATTAAGTTTTTCCATACTCGTTTCAGTTAATGTCCATGATTCAAATCCATATAAGAGCACAGGTATGCATGCCGCATTGAAAATTCTCATTCTAAATTTTAGTTCTATCTTAGAGGATATAAGGATGTGTCTAAGCTTTTCAAACGTAGTCCAAATAAGGCCAGTTCTCATATCAATATCTTTCTCACTTGATCTTATGTAAGAGCCAAGGTACTTGAAGCCATCAAGCGTAGAGATTTGATGGCCATCATGAACGTAAGGTACGCCGTTTTCAATATTAAAAACCATTTGAATTGTTTTTTCAGCATTTATTAAAAGTCCTTCTTTCAGTTTTTAGTTCAAATCTTAAGTTTTTATTCTTTTTTTCCGACAATTTCTACAGCTCAAACATAATAAGATTATTACATGAAAACACATCTTTTGCTCAAAAACTGAATAGAAATCTTATCTCTAAATAGAAGTCCTTTGACTCCAAATTCACAAAATTTATCAAGATTAATCATAAAAATAGTTCGACCGAAGTTAACTGAAAAACAAAGAAATTGAAAAAGAGAATGAGAATGTAGAAAAATATCTAATCATATTTTTAAAGCTCTTAATTTTTTTCCAATAATAATTTCGAACCATACCGTAAAACCTTGCTTTAAGCCACGGAGCTCTATTATTTTTCGATGATCCCTCAACTCAATAAAACTCGGCTATAAACTCTATAAGTTCAACTTAAGTTCGGGTAAAAAATTAAAATTTTTAATTGTGCTTGTATTTTTTTGTAAAAATCCCATTTATCTATGTTTATGTAATAAATTTCACTTATTGAAATATTTAACAAATTGATCGATCATATCATTTCAAATATTTTTTTCAATTTGTTTTTCATGGTTTAAATTTAATAACACCATTTGAAACAAAAAAAATTTACAAAAAAAACTGCATATCATCTAATAAAAAATTTTTGTTACCTAAAAATTTTGCTACTCAGTCGGATATTGTTCAAAAAAAATTTGAAAAAAAATTCGTTGAATTATTAAAGTGTAGTTTTTTCAACATGAAAAACAAGATAAATATACAATGTAAATATTGGAGGTGCAAATAAGCAAAAAATAATTTGGCATTGTAAGACTTTTAATGGAAATTACCGTAACCGCTTGCTGGCGAGAGCTGCTCTAATGGGGAGCGAACGATAAAAAAGCAGTGCGCTTATTACGTATAGTAACATGCAAAAAAATTCGAAATTAATTTCCAGGTTTAGTCACTTTGTGTATAAACCTGGAAAATTAAGAAAAATTAGGTTACTGGACCCCTCCAGGAGTACAGCGAACGATAATTGCGACATGAAATTAATTTCGAATTTTTCTGCATGTTACTATACGTAATAAGCGCACTGCTTTTTTATCGTTCGCTCCCCATTAGAGCAGCTCTCGCCAGCAAGCGGTTACGGTACATACTTTAGTGTGTAATTTTTTTTACACATCGAATATTAAATGTGTATTACTTGAATTTTATTTTTTTTTTAAATATCTTTGAAAAATAAGCTCCCAAAACTTATTAAATTTTGTAAAAAAATTTCCTGAATTGAATTTATTAATTTGAAAGACTCTTTAAAAAAAATTACTCAGTGTCAAAAATTTTAAATTCGGTATTTTTATTTTTCTAAAGCCTTATCAAAATGTTCTTTGTAAAACTAAATCACAGTTGGTTTGACACCTTGTACAAAAAGTGACAACAAAAAAAATAAAATGCTCGCTTAACATATGGTTATTTTATGTCTATTGAGTAAAGCTTAAATTTGTGAAAAGTGAGATCAAAGAGAAAGTAAAGATGATTCTTAATCTTTTTAACTTGAGTTTTTGAACATTTTTGATCATTCAAAATTACGTTATTAAAATTGCAATCTTTCAATGATAGAACAGTCAAGTATATTTTGAACAAAAAAAAATCACATTTTTTTCTCGATTTCAAAATTAATCACTCAGTCTCAAACCATGAGTTATGAAATCTATTATTTTCTAAAAATAAAAAGAAATTACTTTCAACTTTTTTGAAATTTTATTTATTTTTCTTTTAGCTTGTTTACAGATTTGAATCCATTTATCAACCAATCATTTTTTTTGTGTTGTTGTTTCTGTCCAAAATGAAACTGTTTTTAATTTAGGCATTTTTTTTTATTTCAAAGTCAGTTCAAAATTTTTATTTTTTCAAATTTTATAAAATCAAATATTCAAGTTTTTAATTTAAAGATACAAGATCGAAATTTTATAATTTTTTGAGGTGAAATTAGCTACACACACTTATATAAATCAATTGCCGAAAGCTGAAAATTATTTGGTAAGGTCTTATTTTTATTTATTTATTTAATACGGTTATAAAAACTCAACTCTTTTTTATTTAAACAATTATCTTATCTGAAGACCTTTTTTGTTATCTAAATAATCCTTAAGATTATAGGATAATGTTTGTTTTGTTCACTTGAAATGCTTAACTTGAAAACACTTGAAAAAAAAATAATTTAAATTCTTACTTATTTCAATTTTTTTTAAATTCGAATAATATAATCAATAAGTTTCATCTTGAAAAGCTCTTGAAATTTTAAATAAATTAAAAAAATAAAAACCGATTTATTACATAACTTTGGGCTATTGAATTTAGAGTGATAAAATTGACCAATTTTAAAAATGATAAGATTCTTGATAAATAACTGAATAAAAGTCATTTTTTTCTAATTTATTTCTGATAAAATTTTCCTTGTCTTGTTAAGGATTTTTCATTTGTAAAGACTTGTTAATATTTAAGTAAATTTCATGCGTAAATACCAAGTTAACTGAGCCCAGAAAAACAAAATATTTTCCGGGTTCAATGTAGATACGTTGTTAATCGTAAGAAAATAAGTTGTTAGTCTCTGAGAAAATAGTGGAAACAAAAGGATTTTACAATCTAACTGAACAAAATATTTGAATTTTTAAAATAGTGAAAATTTACGGATGAGAGATTAAAAATAAAAGGTAAAATTTTTCGTTGAGAATAAATTATATTTTGTGTTTACATTGACAGTTATTTGAGTCTATCATTTAATGATACTCAATGAGATCAATCAAAAAATTAAAAAGTTGCAAAAAATGGGCTAACTCGTCATTAGAAGAGACGGTAAATTAAAAAGAATAGTAAATATGTGAGCTTAAGTCTTTTAAGATATTTCAATTAATTCAGTAGGTACTAAGAATTTTTCAATATAATTAATATCACTCTTTTTTTTTCTTAAATATTAACAACTTTTTTTTCTGTATAGTTTTATCGCTTAAAAAATATTAAATTTCAAATCAATCTATTTTTTGAAATCTGATTTATCGATCAA
The DNA here is from genome assembly GCA_002922825.1 of Brachionus calyciflorus. Classification (NCBI taxonomy): domain Eukaryota; kingdom Metazoa; phylum Rotifera; class Eurotatoria; order Ploima; family Brachionidae; genus Brachionus; species Brachionus calyciflorus. The sequence goes on from NTPY01000418.1 coordinate 223,215, forward strand.
TTTCATTTCAAAAAGTACCTACTACAACTATTACTACTTCTACCAAATTCAGGTTCTTAATTAAAGACACTATGTCATTGCAAGTTATATTCAAGTAAATAAAATAAAAATTTAATTAAAAAATATTTATTCAAAAAGATCCGATCCGAATTGCATTACCAATAAAAGGAGCATATTTTTAAAATTCATTAATGGTCTGATTACCAGATTCCTTTTAATCATTTGAAATCTAATCGTTTTTTATTTCTTTTTTTTTTTATTTTTGTTGAGTTAAAAGCGATTATTTTTTAAAAATATATAAAAAGAGATACATATGTAAACCTATCTGATATGAGATATAATGGATTTATTCTTTAAGAATAAAGTACTCACAATTTAATTCAATCCGGGTCTAAATCGTATTTTATTTTTAAACTAAAACCAGTCATTGTTAAAAAAGTTTTACTTTAAAAAGTCAGGTCTATTAACAAGCAAGATAATTTATTTTGTAAAATTAAATTTTTTATCTTCAATAAGGAAGTTCTTCTATATAAAGTAAGGATCAATTAACAATACTATTGTTTTTAAATTGAATTTTGGGAGAATGTAAAGAATTTATTTTAATTTGAATTAAGAGGGTTTAAGAAAAATAGTAAAATAAGTATGTACTCAATCATAGGTATTGAGAAAGTCATTGAAATTGAATTTATTAAGGAATTTCTACATGACTGTAAACCACTAAAGGATTGAATAAATGACATGAAAATTCGCTAAATAGGACATTAGAAATGTCCAGCTTTCTAAATTTATTTTTAATAATTTCTTAAAGCTTATTGTCGTATTACCTTGCGGCGAAGTGCATGCACCATACCATGCAAAAAAAAATTGACAAATCAGAAAATTACATAATATCCGAAAACTCTCCTTTAGGTGCATGAACTTCGTCCAAATGTAATACGGTAAATAAGTTATTCGAATTTTTTTAAAACTAAATTCTTCATAGCCGAATTTGATTTTTCTTCAAATCTGCTTTTGATTTATATAAATAAAGTGGGACTCATAAAAATACTGGTAAATTAGAATTAAACTTTTTTTTTTTAATTTAAGTCGTGAACATAATTTTCAGGCTTACGTATAAAAAGATAACTCGTTTTTATGAATTTCAAAAGCTTAGAAACTAAAGGGAATTATTATAAATTTGCATTGATTTAGGTACATTAGAAAACTTTAGTTTTACAATTTACAAATAAGACTGAAAACGGAGAGGATCTTCAGAGTTTTATATTAATACAGTCTTGCTTCGATTTTGTTAACAGTCTTGGTGTTTAGGGTTTAAATTATAAAAAAGTATTAAACCAACCCATATGTTAACTAATTCCAGAAAGAAAAAAAATGAATTTTGTTGTCAAGTTTCATTTCAAAATTGCTAACAAAATCGAAAAAATTTTGGTAAAATAAAAAACAATTTTAAAAATAAAAAGAGTTACTTCAAGTCAAGCGTTAATAAATCATTCTTAGTAAGTGGCTAATACTTTTTCTAAGTGATTTATTAAAATGGTAAAATTGAAATAGTAAATTAGAATGGTAAATGCAACAGAGAAGTAAGTTAAGCATAAAATAAAAAAAATAATCAAGTTACATATCATAGATAAACATTTGAGATAAACATTCGTTACGCAATCATAAGAAATAAAAAATCTTATTTACTCTACCAAAATTGGTTTAAATAAACTTTCAAAAAAAAAAGATCTGGTCCATTCTAAAAAAAAATCTAAACTTAGTAATAAACTATCTGTTTTATTTCTTCCTGTAGAATTTTTATTTTTCCTCTTTTTGTTCCTCAACTCATTTTTGGCATATGTATAAACATTGTTATCTAATATTTTTATGAACTGCAAGACATAGATAATAATCTCTTGAATATATCCAACAACAAAAAATTAAAAGTGGTCATAAGTAAATTTTAGTAAGAATCAATTATTACGCTTAATTTCAATAAATTTTATTGCTTATTAGCTATGAGTAATTGATGATGTTTTAGCAAATTTTATTTTTTTAAGATTAAGATTAGAATGATAAAATTAAAAATGGTATAAGGTCATTTTTTTTAAAAAAAAATTTCAAGATTTTGAGAATTAACAAGAAGGCGATTTTTATTTTTCTTAAAAATTTTATAAGTACATTTCCAAATAGAATATATTTATAAATAAAATTAAAGGTATCTATCAATAATCAATCTTTGTTTTATTTAATGCTTTTAAATTAAATAAAATCGAATTGTTTCTAAGGATTAAGTACCTTTTAAAAGCTTTTTTTTGTTTGTATTTTTGTAATGTAATAAGTTTTGGTAAAGTCTAAGTTTTCCAAACTTTATATAAAGAAATTTTTATCACATTTTTACCACTTTTTATTTTGACCAAAATATAATTTTTTTAATTTTTTCTTCTCAGAGACAGGTTTTATTTGGTACAAAAATTGACTTAAGAATTTAAGGAGATGAAAATAATCTGAAACCAAAAATTTCTCAGAGACAAAGTAAAAATAACCTTTTTTTTGTAATACCAGAAAAAAAACCTGTCATTTCCCAGAATCTTGCAACAACAACAACAAAAAACTCGCAAATTTTCTTAAGGTATATAAACTAAATTTTTTTTGTTGAAATTGAGCATGAAAAATTTCTTATCGGCTAAAAAGTTTTATTAGACAAATTTAGGAAAAAAACGCTTGACTTAGAAGAAGCACTAGATTCAATTAGTCATGATTAATTAAAGAAGATAAGCTCAAGTCCACTTGTAATATCTTTTAGAAAAAATAAAAAAGTGTTCAAGTGGTTTAGAATTAAAAAAAAAAATTTTTTCATTGGACATAAAAATAACCAATTGAAAAATTTTTTTTTTAATTGTTAGTACACATTTAATCGGATTATATATTTATATAATATACAAAAAATATTATATTTTTATATAAAATTAATTGAGGATTAATTAAAAAATTATTTTATGAGAAATCAAAATTTATTATATTTTTTTATATTTTATATGTTTTTCAGATTAAGTGTTTTTGTTGTTGTTTATGGGACGAGAGAAAAAAAATTTTATTTAAAACGCTGACGAAAAAAAAGTTTTATAAAATGCTGAAAAAACAAATAGACGATGTCGAACATGATTTTCTAGCTATTTATTTTTTCAGCATTGTCTATTTTTCAATTTTTTCTTACCTTTAATTATAACTTTAGAAAAATAAAAAACACTATTTTTTAGTTAAAGAATTGTAAGTCATTAACTAACACGGTTGTTTTAGAATATTCCCGTTTCGATGACGAACATTACAATTTTCTTTTTAAAATTTTCTTTTTTTTTTTTAATTGATTACTAATCAATGATTTTTTATTCATTACAGATATACATAGATAATTGCTAATCATTTAAGCAGTCACACACATTACACACATACATACCCAAAATTAATATTTATATTCTAATTGTATGGACTTTATATAAACACGATCTAAATTTTGGACAACCAGAAACAAACGAAAATTTTACAAAGTTCTTTTTTAATTTAGTGAATTGTAAATCATTTTTGACATAAACAAAAAATAGAAAAATGCTTAAATTAAATTGTATGAATCCAAATGTATCTTTGGAATTATCCAAAATAAGCAATGGTTACATTAAAAAGTCCTACAAGAATAAGATTAAATCGAAATTGTTCCGATTTAATACATTCAAATCAAAATCATGTAATTTAGTATCTTCAACATTTAACTCACAAAATTTACTTAGTAGTAAATATCCGGAAGATGATTTTTCCGATGATTCAACAGACTCAGAATCTGATTTATCATTTTCATCAATTACAAATGATGATCTTAATTCAAGTGTATCTAGTGTGAGCTCATTGGAATACGAACCATTCGAAATACAAACAGAGAAAAAAAAGACACTTTCAAAAAAGTCTATAATAAGGAGGCCAATGTACAGTTCAAGTCGATCAAGTATCCTACCGAATAAAATAGGCTCTTTTGAACCGAGAATTACATCGTCAAGAAAAAGTTTATTCCAACAGAATACATACAAACCAGAGTGTTCAGTGTGTCAAGAGACAAAACAAGTCGAGTCGTCCAAACTAACCAATGGTTCTGGTTATTTCTCTTTTGGTGAAGAGCAAATATGCTCATCGACTCATTTGTCTATTGATATTAATAATCAAAAACATAATTCACAAAATAGTGAAACCATATTTACCAATTCATCCATTTTTTCTAATTCAAATTTATCTGATTTTTATGTATAAATTTTTACCTATTTTTTTTTCATTTTATTGTTTAAAAATTTTTTTCAATGCTTTTTTGTTAATTAACCAAATGCCGGACTTTAAAACTTTATTATTTTTTTTTTTGGAATAAATTTTTCTTGTAAAATTTAGTTATAAATAAAATATTTAAAAAATACATGAATTATTTTTTAATAAACTTTTATCCTCCCGTGTAAAACTATTGAATGGTGCAACCATTAGGTTTACTTCAGGGCTATATCAGTCACTTCAACGTGAGAGGTACCCTTTCTGTCTACATTTAAAGTTAAGTGAAAGATTTAAAGTACTTGGTTCGGCCGTTTTCAGTACAACCGATAAGCTTTTACAAATTTCAAAAATTTGATTTTCATTTTGAATTACTTTTTAAATTTTCATCCGAAAAAAATCTCGAAATACTCTTCGGACTTAAGGTAAACTAAGTTAATAGAAACGAACAAAACGGTGGTCAGTTTTTCAAAATTAAAAAAAACAACAAATCTTTGGGTTTTAGGAATAGCTTTTTTTTTCAAAATTTTAGAAAAAATATTTTTGAAAGTAAGGGAAAATTAAGATTTTTGTTTTGAAATTTTGGATCTGAATTACTGATACATTAGATTTAACTCTCCGAATTAATTCAATTTTCGTTTAATTCAGACAGCAATATGGTGAGGGTCCATCACTCTAGCATTTTAGATTAAATTTTATAGTGTTGTTTTTTTAGCTTCAAATAGTTTGAAAATTTTCAAAGTAAAGTTCAAAGAGATTTTTAGAGGAAATTTAATTTTTGTATTTTTCAAATTTATGATTTTACTTTTTTTTTTAAATTTAAAATTTTCACTAAAATTCCCAAGAGTCAAGCAATTTAGATAAAATTAAATCGATCATATAATTATCAGAATTAAGTATTTTTCTGATAAGTAATTTACAGTTAATTAGACATAAGGGAGTCAAAAGTCTGTGGACAAAAAATGTTTAGTGTTGATAAGGCATAGTATTTTGTTTTTGTCAAATTATGTGTCTTGAGTCACTTGGTTGGAGTTAATTTGTTAAAAAAGTGAGCTAAGTTGATCGCAAATATTTACCTTAGAAAAATATTCATGTTTATTATTTAGATACCAAGTCTTGAGACTTGGCGAATGTAACTCAGCATGTAATGTTTGTTTAATTATTGGACTATTTCTTTTCTTTTTCTTGAATTTGTCACTTGATCTTGTTTGAAATTCAATTTTTTTTCATACAGTGTAAATATTTGAGTCGCTAAACTAAGATTATAAACAGAATATATACAAAGATAGAGTAAAAAAAAAAAGTTCCATAATCTCAACGTGAAATAGAAAGAAAAGTGAATATTTTTGTTTAAACATTTTTTTTGATTGATTTGCTTTTATTGTCCAATATTACAGTTAATATTGTTGGATATTAACAATTTTTTGATTTATTTTTTAGTATTTGTTAAAGTTTGAAATTTGAATATCACATACAATTACCGATTGTTAATTATAGAGCTATTAGAATTTTACACGATTTTGACTAGATTAAACAAAATTTTAATGAGGAAAAAACTTTTTTTTTATGCTTTAACTTTTCAAGGATAATTTTATCTTTGTTTTAAAACTTTGTAAATTTTGTTGTCAAGTTTTAATAATTAGTTTACATAAATTCTTACTTGATCTCATAAACTTGATCTTGGATATATTTAGTATTATTTTGGATTTTAAATACACCATGTTGCGTCATGGGTGATTCTTTAACGTTATAGATTAAATTTTAGCATGGACTTTTAAAATAGCTTGATAAATGTAAAAAATAAAATAATTTGTGACACTATTAAAGAAGCATCCTATCAATGATAAATTTTAAAAATTTGACATCCTTATTTAAATTAAAAAAAAAATCATAAATATGATTCTTTAATAATTATTATTAAGTCATTCCTATCCTTAGGTTCATTTTTTTTTAATTTGGTAATTCTTTTCCGTCTATTTTGAGTTGATTTAAAATATAGCTATGAAATTATTCTTTAGAAAATTTAAAAAAGATAAAGTAAAAACAATAAAAGATAATAAACTTATCAGTATCAGCATTTGTCTAAAAAAAGTGGCATTACAATTACCATTACCGCCACCATTAAAATTTTCGACTAAAAAATTTAGATTTTGTTTGGAAAAAAATTTTCCCGAAAAAAATTTTTTTTCGAAAATTTTATTAGTAACGGTAATGGTAAAGGTAATGCCAATTTTGTCAAGGCAAGTGCTGTATAAGCTCAAAATCAAGCTATACAACGATAAAAAAGTTATAAGCTTCTAAATACTATAAATTCCTGAGCGATTTACAGTCTTTGGAATCGTGGTGTTTGCGGATGGACCGCCGAAAAGAGTAGGAGATTTTGTGACAAAGCCCTGATCAAAAATTCTTTGGAATATTGACTAGTTATTGGTTTTAAGAACTCTTTTTTACCAAAAAAATTATTTAATTCTTCTTATAATCAATTTTAAAACCAGTTTATTTTGTATAAACATGCCATTTGCAGAATATATTTTTGATTTCAATGACCCCGAAGATCTAGATGAAAACTTAAGCTTCTAAATAATCATTTAACTATAATTTTTTATTTTTTCGTAAAAATATTTATATAAACCATCAAGCTCTTAATAATGAGGTTTCCAAGTTTGGGTTTAAACAAAAATTTTTTGTCGGTAGATCGGTGATGGTCTTAGCTTTTAAGTACTAGAAAACATTTCTTTTTGCTTAATTGCACATGAAAGTAAATATTCCACGTAATACATTTTTAGAAAGCTCGTGAAATTCTCTATTTCAAAAATGTTGGTCGGTTGGGGGTCAGTAGGGAGTCAATAGTTTAAATTTAATCTGTAGCTATTAAGTTATTAAAAAATTATCAAACTAAATGGCAAATCAAAGTTGAGGATAGGTCACTTCTGAGCTGTAAAAGGGGGGGGGGAGGCATCAGTGTTTTATTAGAACCCATACTAATAGAGTATCATTTTGAAGCTCTTTCATCTTAAAAATTTAAAAATATTGAAAAATACGGGTGAGTTGTTTATCATAAAATGGGGTTATTTCAAGGATCCTTTTTTTTCAATCAAGGTCTCCCAAGAATTCCTGTTATTTTTTAAGATATATTCGAAAGAAATTCATCAAAATCTTCGCCTACTTCCTTAAATTATTATTTTTAACTTGACTAAATAATTTTAGATGCTAAATGCGAAATTTCGCTTTTTTACCTTCAAATGACTTATTTTCCATTTAAAATTTGATATATAGTGCTTTTAGTGGAGTAAACTCATGTCTGCTATTAATAATTTGACATTGCGAAGTGAATGATTGTTGTTTTTAAATAATCATATTGGCTTATTGGTTTTTATCTATATTTTTTTTTATTTGATTTTATTTTATTTGCTAAAATTTTTTTTAAAAAGAAATTTAATTTCTTTGGAAGCTAATTCTTTCTTTTTGTTCATTAGTTTACAAAAAAAATGAGAAAAAAAAAAGTTACAAATTTTAAAAGTAAGGTAAGATAGTAACAAGTGTTTTTGTAAGTGAAATTTTTGTTTCTTGAATGCTTATAAGTATGAATTACACCATTCTTTCAAACAAGTATAACAGTTATTGGATTGATTAGCATTTGCGCCACATGTATCCTTAAGCCATTCTCTAAACATTTCTTCGTCTTTTTTAAGCAATAAAAATTGACCCAATAGAACGTAAGCCTTAATTAAAAAAAAAAAATTTAATGACAAGTTTAATAAAGAACCATGAAATGGACTTACTTTGTCGAAGCCTTTGTCACTGAGACGTTCTCCGAGTACTGGTCCAATACCAGCAATTGCCGTTACTTCTTTTTCGCCCATTGGTTCCGAAACAAAGTCTTGATGTTTTTGGGATGTAGTCGACATTTTTGTTTAAATAAACCTAAATCTCTAGAATTAAGGATTTATCAAATTATTTTCACTATCAGTTTTTTTTTTTTATTCAAAAAATGAATTTTTCTTTTTTTTTGAATTTGAAAAATTTTGCAATCAATTTTAACATCATGTAATTAATTCTAAGTTTCAAAAATTCATGCAAAAAAAAAATTGAAAATTATGCAAACAAAAGTTTGGTGTTAAATTTTTGACTTTACTTTCAACTTAAAGGACTTTGATGTGAATTATGGGTTGATTTTTAAGTAAATCCTACAAAATCTAGATTCAAATGATAATACTCAGGAATGGCATTTTTTTAAAGCTTGAATTAGAATAGACAACGAATTTGTATTTTATTAAATTTATGACAAGTTTTCAAAAAAAAGAGGCATTTTAGAATCAAAAAAAAATTTTAAATATTACAAAAGAGCTAAAAATAGCGGTTAAAACTTTTTATTATTAAATTTTTTTTGACTCTAAAATTCCTCTGTTTTTCGAAAACTTGCCTTGAAAAAATTTAAATAATTAGTAGAAAATCTACGATTAAAAAACTAAATCTAATTTTATGCCTTTTTAAGATAAACTAAAGTGAACCCCTAGAAAAAACAACACCGATCAATTTTTTGAATGAAACTATGCTTTTGTGTTTTTCATGTATCTAAATTATTTTACATAAAACTAACTTTCATATAAGATAGAGGAGGTCTAGAGCTACAAAACTATACATTTGCTTCATACCTTAGAAGGCTTTTTAATTAAAAAAGAACTTTTGCCAAAAAAAAATTAATTAAAAACATTTAAACTTAAACTAAGTCCTAAAATTAATTTTATTCAAGATTTTTATTTCAAAAATTTTTTGGCAGATTTCTCAAAAATTCTCTAAAAAAACACTGTTCAATTTCTTAGAAAATACGAATTCATTGAACTTAAATGCATTTTTATCTCAAATCCGTAAATTTTGGACAATGATATTTGAATAGATTTCGTCGAAAAGTTTTTTAGAAAATGCGGTTTTCTATCGGGATGTCTTTTTTCCAGCAATCTAGTAATAGATAAATAAATTTTTTTACAGAATAATTTTTTTCTGGTTTAGATTTAAACTATTTTACAATAAAATAATTTGATTTCCTCTTGCTTTCAGGGATTTTTCTCAAAATTCTAAACCCTAAAGAATTTATTTGATATCGTGTATGGCATATTAAGAAGAAAAAAAAATTTCATCTACTTGACACTAGAGATTAGGGGATAAATCAAAATTAGCTTTTCGGTGACGCCTCGTGTCCTTTTATTTATTTTTCAAATGAATCAAATTTAATTTATGTTTTAAATAAAAAAGTAGAAAAAAATTTTTTAAAATAAATTTGTTTATTTTTTGGCTCATGATTAAAATTTTAAGGATGCAATAAAAAAAAAATTTAGATAAAAATTTTTTAAAAAAATTTATCATTATCAATAAATAATTTAAGAAAATTAAAAGCATTTAAATTAAGACATGTTTTTATTTCACTAGTTTTGTCTATTTGAAATATAGCCTCGGCAATCATATTGGAATAATTCGATTCATTAGCACTCAAATTCTTTAAATAAATTCTTAAAAATTTAACTAATAGACAAAATAAGTCCAAATGCGATTTAGGTATGTACTCGAAGAGTTTAACACTTTTTAAACTAGTTTTATTTGTTGCCAATAAACAACAATAATCTAGATAACGATGTGGTATTAGTGACATTGGCAACGAATATAACAAATCGTATAACAATTCGGCTAACAATTCTAAATCAAAATTAAAATTTTCAAAATCTAAGAAATTTTTTTTCGATAAATTAACCAGCGCCAAGTTCTTTTGTTCCTCTATACTTAAACTAATTTCACTACCATTCGAACTAGTTCGATCCACTTGACATCGTCTTATTAAATAATCCATTAGGAATTGATATTCAACTGATAGGTCATTATTAAAATACTCATCGTTAATAAATGAGTCTTTTAATGCCAAAAAAGTCGCTTTATAAATTTCTATTTTAGAATCGAGAACCATAGGGCTCTCTGAGCTAATACTCAAACGATCTAATTTTTCAAATTGATGCATATTTGATGTATTAGTCAAATTTGTTTTGAATTCCTCATCCATTTTAATTTCATAATTTTTTATTTTATTCTCTAAGTCCTCAAGCAATTTCGAATCAGTATCCTCAAAGGAATCTTTAAGTGTACTTAGACCCTTAAGTGAAAAACCAATAATAGTGGGTTTATATTCACAAGTAATAGTAGCGAATGAATCATTTCCATTAAGACATCTAACTATTAAAAAATCATCTAATTTTTTCAATTTTATAAGCTTAGGTAGCATTTTATAATTAAAGCTTGTTCTCAATTCTACTTTGTACTCAGTATTCGGTTCTAAACGTTCTTTATGCTGAGGCATAAAACTCACCCATTGATTCGTATTAGGCTTACACGCTATTTCTTGTAAATTCTCATAAAATATAATATCGACATTACTTCGAGATATACCTTTATTTCTCACAATCATTTCTTTTGTTTTAACATCATAAAAATAACATTGGCCAAAGTTAAAATCAAATTTTTCCAATTCAATGTGCGGCATAAGTTCATTTATACGCCTATCAGATTCCTTAAGAACATTTTCATATAATTTTTGATATTTTTTTTCATCGATTTTTTTCACTTGTAAATTAAATAAGGCATACACGGGTTTATGGTCACTTATTGTCAATGTGTTTATTGAGGCATATTGAATTAGCGTGCATTTATTTGATCGCCAAAGGACTCTATCGGTCCATGATGGCAGTTTAACTTTACCAAAATTATCCTCTTGGTCTAAATTTGTAATTAACGCTTGTTTTTCATACTCGTCTGTTTTGGTTATAAATTTATAAGTCGGTTTAAAGTTGATACGACCCTCGTTGTAATTTTTAAAAATTTTCAAATTATTTTTGCTTAGGTTTAATTGATCGTATTTGAGTAATTCCTCATAGTCTTGACTTGTGATTAATTTAAAAGTCTTAGTTAATGTTAGTTTGTCCAAGCGGTAATTTAGATCACCAAACCAAAATACGGTCTCATGATCATCTAAGCTTAAAGTGTAATTATTATTCTCATTTTGAAAATTGAGTTTAGTACGTGCCGAATTAAAATCGGAATTTCTTTTTTCTAATTTGTCTGTATCGGCAGCAAAATGACTACACACAAAACAAACTCTTGATTCATAAAGCTTAAAACTAATGCCTAAACTACCCTTATTACCAACCATGTCCATAATGCCAGTGGCCACTTGGGACTTGAAAATTTCCGTAATAACTCTTTTTTCAATTAGTTTTTCTTTAACATAAATTATTAGGAACAAACCGAACATTCGAATTTTACACAATAAGTGATAGTTGGATTTTGATTTGAAATTTTTTGAATTTAATAATTCTGTCTCGATTGAATTTTGCCATAGCTGTTCGTTTATGTCATTTTTAATTAAGAGATTAGTTGTTGTCAGATCGACGAGCTCTTGAAAACCAATGGCATATATGTCAATGTCATCCGCGTTTAAAATTAACCATGGTGATAGACCTTCGTCGGGTTGACGACCGTTTACATTAAATGTACCACAATATATTCGCAAATTTTTATATTTTATATACTCTTCTTCAAAGAGAGATAGCTCTTTTTTTATAGTATCTCTATCCATTATCAATATTTTACTATCTGGGATCTCTTGTTTTTTTTTTTAAAACTTACTTAAGGTTAATTTTATTATAATATTATTTCAATAACAAAATAAAAAAGAACATAAAAAAAGAGCAGTTAAAATGGGATATTATTCATCATAGTCAAATTTTTATGTTTTTTTTTTTTTATTGAAACAAATTTTGTTAATATATATTTGATATGTTCAAGGTGTCACGTAAAATTATTTTTTTTTTTTAATTATTGTAAAACCAGATTGTTTTTTTTTGAGATAAAAATGCAATTTTTTTTAAAATTTTAAATTTAATTAGAAAACTGACTTTTTTTATTCAATAATAGGTAATTAAGAGACATAGCGGACTTATTTACAAAGTATTTTGGCAACCCATTTTTTTAAGTTAGTTATTCCAATGAAATAATTTGAAATAGATATTTGCGTTGATTTCAACTAGTTTTTAAGTAAGATCGAACCAAATGATAATAATTTAAGAAATAGAGCAAAAAATTGATAAATAATTTTTAATTTTATGTGTCTAATGTAAAACATATGATCAAGATTATTTTCTTAAATTGCTCATAAATTTAACAATAATATTTGTTAACTAAACAATTACTCATTTTTTTAACAATGTTAAGTTGGTGGCCGTTTGGTCAGATTTTTAACAAGCCCAAATTTTTCTTAAAATTGATAAACGCGCAATTTTAAAGAGTTTCAGACTTTACGTAATCAGAAGGAATCAAAATGTTTCCAAAATACTATTCAAATTTTTAAGATAAAACTATTAAAACGACTTTTAAAAACCAAAAAATAATATAGAATTTTTATACAGGCTTGATTGCGAGATAGTAACATACGCCTAGTCTCGAAGGATGTAACATAAGGTCAACTTAGTCCCTAAACCATCGAATGAGTTCCATTGGACTATTCGTGGACAATAAGTGACTTCTAATACAATTCTTAATGACTAAGAGTGACTGAGTTGTGACTTTCAAATTTACTCGTGACTAAATGTGACAATTTTTGACGATCTAAGGAAACCCCGTTAATAAAAAATAAATTAAAGTGAATTTCCGTAGCTTCGTGTAACTTTTATTTTTTATGCTTTTAAATTTGAACAAATTTTTTTGGGTTATGTCGACTTTGTGAACACTTGTTCACCAATATTGTGAACAATGGTATCATGTCGACTATGTCCACAACATTGATCACAAACTCTATGGAAATTAAAAAATTTCCAAAATTTAGTGAACAATTTTTTTCCTTTGTGAACATAAAATTTATTGAATTATACTTTTGAAACTAATTTAGTCTTTAACAGTAAATTATTAATTAAATGAGTCTAATTTTTATTTTCTTTTTTATTTTCGACCTACAGTTACTTTTTATTTTTCAATAGTTAAATGCAAATACTTAAGCGCCCCCTAGAGATCCCTCTTTTTTCAGAAAAACAGACATTTTTCATTATTCGTATTGACATTTTAGTCTTCATGCTAGCCATCAATTTTACCAAACTCTAATAATCATAAAGTTTGTTTTTCTGAGTTAAATTTAATCTCCTTGCTATTAGAATAATAAAATCTGCAAATAAAATACAATTTGCGAGTAATTACCCTATTTTTACTTCTATGTCTAATGTCTCAAGCCATTCGATTAAGTCATTCATGTAGAGTGCAAACATTGTGGGTAGAAACGAAGTAATAATTTTTCATTGTTCTTACAAAAAAAGGTTCTAATTTTTTAACGGCTTTGGTTCATAATTTCAACCTATTAACTTTTTCGAATGCTTTACTAGCATCAAATGTTCCAATGAACAGCTTATTTTTTATTCATTTATGTTTCATCATACTGGTATTGTGCTTCAAAATTCACTAGTTTTTCATTAAAAAGTTTCATGACTTCATGTCTTGCAATATTAATGTCAATATTTGTTTCTTCATTAATAGCTTTATTTATTTGCTTATGAAACCTTTTTTTACATTTATACACAATGCTTCGCAAAAGACAATTAGTTGCCGGAATCATATATTTCTTTTACATCCATATCCCACCAGCCGTAGTGTACTATTTATTCATTTTTTTTCTAAAAAGAAACCAGAAAGAAGCCGAAGTATTTTTCCAGCTTAATTTTCAATAAGTCTTTTCGTATAAAGATTCAAAAAAGAAATTTTGTTTCATTTTTAATTGATTGGGGGGAGATAGCTCAGTTGGTACCGTCATGGGCGTCCAAGCAGAAGGTCGAGAGTACAAATCCTGTGCGAGTCAAAAAAATTCAAATGAGTTCCCAAATTATCTCCTGGTGTTATATTGAGTAAAACACCTAACTAACCTAGCTTGTGACCGTCGAAACGCTACTTTAATTTAATTTAATTTACTTTAATTTTATATTTCTCCAAATTTGGAGGATAATTCTATTCAATAAATAAATAAATAAACGGTATAGTTTTTTCAAAAAATTGTGAGGATTGTATCTAACAATTAGTTTTAAAGCTGGAAATCTAAATAATTGCGTATCAAAATACAGTGCTGCTTGTTACTTTGTAACAATCATTATATAACGTTATATAACGTTACATAACGTTATCAATTTTACAAATTTTAAATGTTATCGAACGTTATATAGCGTTATATAACGTTATATAACGTTATCGAATTTTTTGAAATTTTTTTTTTTCAAAAAATGAAAAATCTAATGTTTTTTAGCTAATCATTATATAACGTTATATATCGTTATATAGCGTTATATAACGTTATGTAATGAATAACGTTATATAACGTTACATAACGTTATAAAATTTTATAGTTTAAACGGTGTTATGAAACGTTATATAACGTTATGTAACGTTATATAACGTTACCAAAAGGATTAATTTTTTAAAATAACTATTTATGTCTCTAATTGAATTTTATTAAGCGAATTTCAAAAATATTAAGAAATTTTAATTTCTAACTTATTTTTTATTATAAATTTTTAAAACATACAAATTTTTCAACTATTGTTTCTCTTTTCGAACAAATAAAAATAATTGGCTGAACCGAGGAAGATTTAATAAAGAGAACAAATAAAAAAAACAAAATTTCTTAAAAATTTTTGAAATTTGCTTAATAAAATTCAATTAGAGACATAAATAGTTATTTTAAAAAATTAATCCTTTTGGTAACGTTATATAACGTTACATAACGTTATATAACGTTTCATAACACCGTTTAAACTATAAAATTTTATAACGTTATGTAACGTTATATAACGTTATTCATTACATAACGTTATATAACGCTATATAACGATATATAACGTTATATAATGATTAGCTAAAAAACATTAGATTTTTCATTTTTTGAAAAAAAAAAATTTCAAAAAATTCGATAACGTTATATAACGTTATATAACGCTATATAACGTTATATAATGATTGTTACAAAGTAACAAGCAGCACTGTATATTAACTGTCAAGATAAATATCATATTTTATATCAACCAACATCATTCATGAATTGAAGGGTTGCACAACTAAAATCATACTTGTTAATTGATTACAGTCTAACCTCGATATTACGGACCTCGATTATCCGGAATTTTCGGAGATCCGACATAAAATCATTTTCCCTTAACAAAGCAAAGCTTTCGTATATTAAAAAACCTCGCTTTAACGGAATTTCTTTGTCGAAAAAACTCAATAATACGACAGAAAATTTTCATTTTTGTAATAATTTCCTTATTTTTTTTATTATTATGGAGTCAGAAATTATTATTATCATTTAATTTTGACAAAATGAATAGTAAATTATATATTTTCAAATTTTAACCTTGCGTTTTGTAACCTTGTTATCATTTATGTACATAAATTTTAAATATTTTGAACTAAGAAATAATTACAAATCAACACTTGGATTATTTTTAGCTAATTTATTTACAAAAATAACCGATTATGACGTTTTTTGTATCATTTAGAATATTCAAACGCTTGTAAATTAATAAAAATTTTAAATTATTTTGACTATTTTAAAAGCTCTAGTGTCAGACAATTTAAATTAGTTCTTTTTAAATGTAGCTATCTAAAAGCTCATTATAATTTTTTGTTTAACCGACAATTTTCAATTAATTTTTAATTCCGGTTTATCAGTTGTCCGGAATTTTTGATTATCCGACCTTTTTTCCTTCTCCCAGAATGGTCGGATTATCGAGGTTAGACTGTATTTAACAAGTATTGAGCTGGTTAAATCAAATTTCGGGCTTCTTCCGTATAAAGGAGCATCTCTTACCTAAAAATTAAATGCAAATTTTTAGCATTCATATATTAACCAATTTAATATTTGACAAACACATAATAACTGAAACTATATAGGCAACATAAAAATTTATATCAATTTTCAATTTTCAATTTTTTTTTTTTTAATTTTATATTTAATTTAATATAAAATTGCGAAAATAAATTCAAAAAATTTGAAATTAAAAAAAAATTGAAAATTGATTTAAATTTTTATGTTGCCAACTATATAGGCGTTTTGCTTATTACCTTCGTTTAATATATGCGATTGAAATTTAAGTTGAGAAAATTTCTCTATAAAAACGATTTGAAAATAAAACGTCACACTGAAAATAATAATTATTTAAAAAACGAATTAGATTGCTTTAAAAGTGGGAGTAGGTGAATTTTGAAAGATCTTGTCAGAGTGTATGACATAAAACAGTCGGATTAATTATCACAAATCAGAAATGCGTCAGTTGTTAAGCGTGTGTTAAATGTGTAAATAAATAAAGCGTTTTCGAAATCTATTTTGATGACTGTAATCATTATAGCTTACGAATTTGCAAAAAGTTACATCCAAATAAAAAAATGTTTTTTCGGTACCGTATCCAGTCCTATTTTGAAGTATTTTTGTAAAAAAAACTTATATTTTGTCATTTTGAATTAAAAATTTAATTTTTTTGAAACTTTAGTAACTTTTATTTTGGTTATTATGAATCAAATTGTTCAAAATCAAAGCCAATTTTTATAAAGCATGGTTATTCAAGGATACCTGAAAAAGGCACACCCCTAATTTTTTACTAAAACACACACCCGGTCGTAATTCCAAAAATAAGACTTCAATAGAGCTGGGTAATATCTCAAAAAATTCGTCTTTTTAAGCTCTTTCTAATGGTATATAGCTTATGGTTTTTTTATTTTCTTAAAATCTGAAATTCGCAAAAAATCACTTTTTAAAGTAATACACCCTGGGGTATCTCTAAATTTAGTCTTATACACCCATTTTTTTATTTTAATTTTCTTAAAAATAAAATAAGTTTGAACAAAAATAGAGCACTTTTTAAACTTACCAAAGTAGATAAAAAAATCAAAAAAGAAAGAGATTTTTTAAATTTTATTACAATGAAGATATTTTTTTTCCTCACGACCGAGCGCTTATTAGAAAACTACTTTTTACAGAGCGGGTCCCTACACTTGCTACAATGCTCCCTTTCGGAACCCTTATTTTACGTTGCCACCCTGATTATCTCTAATCAGTCCGATTTAGTGGCAAATGGATTCGCTTATCTAGAGTTACCATGTGCTGTATGTAACCCGTTCGCTTACCTTTTTTTTATGTCAATAAAGATTAATCTTTTTATATAATTTTGCATATAACATCTTACAATGTTAGAAATTTTTTCACTTATGTGAGGATTGTACCTTAGACCTTTCGCTCCATAGGACTCGACTTTCATCACTCTGCCATGCGCTCGTTATCGTTTAGATAACGTTTATTCTTCTTAAAATTTTAAATGATAGTAGCAAGAAAACCAAATAGAGAACGGAAAAAAAAAACTCGTTTTTTTAGGAAATCGAAAATTTAAAATTCGCATACTTTCTACGCTAAATTTAAATGATAGCTTTGATACACGAGAAATAAAAATAAGTTATTTTCTGTCTAGAATAAAAGAATTTTTGAAAATTTTTATATTTTTTAAACATGTTTTGGATAGAAAGTCTCATAAAAAAGACCAAAAAGCGAATAAATATGATGTCTTTTTGTTAAAAAGTGGTCTGTGTATAAATTTTATTTTTGCTTTTATTTTAAAAATTAATTTTCTTAAAAATAAAATAAGTTTGAACAAAAATAGACCTAAAATTTTGATTCTCCGTATTCGATTTACCCAAAAATCATATTGATGAAAATTTGGAAAATTTTTTTAGGGGGGTGTAAGGAGGTATCAAATTTTCGTGACATTTATAGAATTTTTGCTTAAAACTAAAAAGAAAAGTATATAAGTGTAGGGGTCGTATCTAAGTATTTTTTGGCACAGAATTGAAATTTAAAATAAAAAAATGGGTGTATAAGACTAAATTTAGAGATACCCCAGGGTGTATTACTTTAAAAAGTGATTTTTTGCGAATTTCAGATTTTAAGAAAATAAAAAAACCATAAGCTATATACCATTAGAAAGAGCTTAAAAAGACGAATTTTTTGAGATATTACCCAGCTCTATTGAAGTCTTATTTTTGGAATTACGACCGGGTGTGTGTTTTAGTAAAAAATTAGGGGTGTTCCTTTTTCGTGAGTTATTTAGACTCAAAAACAGTCATATTTTAACTAACGTTTATGATTTGCTGCACCTTATTTTTCATTTAGCTAAAGAATTTTTTTTAGCAAAATCAAAAAACTTTCTCAAATAATTTGCATCTAAAAAAGTTAAACGAAAAAAATATAAAGGATGAATTGAAATTAAAACTTTCAAATGGCTTAATTAATTTGAATACAAATTCCATGGTAGAAACGTGAACCTGGAGAAAAGTGACGCTATCTTAAAATTATGCCTTATCTCGTGTTTTTTGGTAAATAATAAAAATCCTCACTCTCTTTTTTTGTAAAATTCCCCACTCAAATTTTCCCCACTTTTATTTTTTCCTTTGTATATTTTTCTCCACTTAAGAATTTTTCCCGTTTGTAATATTCTCCACTTTATGGGAGGAGTAAGCATTCATCTAATTAAAGATTTAATTATTTTTTAAAATTTAATAACCAATAAAATAAAATAAAACAGAAAAAAAGGAAAAAAAATTACCAGCGGACAATTACAGATTTTATTTTTTTTTCTTCGTTGTTAAGCTCTAAACTTTCAAATTCTTCTAAATAGCCATATTTGGAAAAAAAATTATATTTTTCACGCATTGACGCTTGATTAATTTTAAAAAATGCTGGATCCTTGGAATAAGTTAACATTTGTGCGTAAGCGATGACGAATAAACCACAGTCATTTGTACCTGTCTGAGATTCCACGTGTACTAAATTTACTTTTTGCCAACTTTTATCTGGATACATTAGACGAAAAACTTGACTTGCAGCTTGACAATTTGTTTCATTGTTCATACTATCGTACACACACCATTCTTGTTGACCTGTAGCACCCCAATTAAACATATCAACAGACTCTGTATTGAAGGTAGGATTAATGTTTGTTAGAAGAATTCAATGTGAATTATTTACGTTTAGTGCATAAATTTTATCCACTTCAAAGGATTCGTGTAAAAGGTAATTATTTCGTAAAAAATTATCTAATTTCTTAATTATCTGATAAAAAATATGAGGAGATGCTTTAAATGTCCCATCAATGTGATACTCATTTGATTTTTGCTATATTTCAACAGCTGTATTTGACATAAACATCAACACACGATTACCATTTTTCATTCGTTGTCATAACGTAAAAACAGCTCTTTAACTTGGTTAATTTGAATAAATTTTTGTTTATCTGTTATCTCAAGCTCTTTCGTAACTTTGGCTTCTTTAAAATTATTTTTTTCTCTAATTTTTGTGCAAGCTGAACGTGCTTTTGCTTCACTAGGAAAAAATTCCGATACCAATTTAGGGTCATATTTGGCTTGAGTTTACTTAATAGCTCACTATAACGATTCGCAAAACTAAATTTTGTGTCTGTTCCAAATTCGTATTTTAAAATCTCGTTTTGCATCATACATTCGAGTTCAACTTGACACATTTTTTTGCACTCCTTAGGCTTTCGATGTATTTCTCCTGGTTTGCGAATAATTCTGTCTTCCGAGTCAACTGTAAGACTCACTGACTTACATGATTCACATCTCCAACGAATTGTTCAATTTTCATTTCGTTTATGAACGTTATACTTAAAATTATTATAAACAAGAAGAGTTCTTTTCGGATCCAAATATTGAGCTTTTTCCATTTTTTAAAATTATTAACTTTTTTATTTAGAGTAACTTTTGCTCGATATTGATTGCTTAATCAATTTTATGTAATTTATTAAATTTTATCAATTAATTAATGGAGCGTCGGTAAAATAATGATTACTCAATACTTTTATTTTAATTTTTAATGTGATCAATAAAATAAAATACTCAATTGGCTGATAATTATTTAATACAATTTTTTTTCTTTTAATTTTTGATTGGCTATTTGTTTTTTCAAAGTGGGAAATTTTATAAAGTGGGTTAATTTATAAATGGTGAAAATTATACAGTGGGAAATTTTATAAATGGGGAATTTTACAAATGGGGAGAAAAAAAGTGGGGAAATTTACGATGGGGATTTTAAAAGTGGGGATTTTTCTTATCAATCGTATTTTTTGGCATTAAAAATATTAGAAATATTTTTTTTGTGGAAATAAAATAATTTAGCGTATAATTCTTTTTGACGATCGTTGAATGATAACTATCTTTTAACTTTACTTATTCCAAAATCGAACATATAGTACCAGACTTGTTTACGAGTAACTCGTCACGAGTAGCAAGTATGTCATCTACTCGTACTTGTAAAATTTATTTGGCTAGTACTCGTCCCAAAAATTAAAATTTAAGAAACTTTAATTTGAAGTTTTTTTTTTCTAAAATTCGAATATTAAATACTTATATAGTTAATTTAAAAAAACTATATAAGTATTTAATATTTACAAAGAAATTTATTATTAAACTTTGAATTTTTTTAAAATTGAATTTTTTCTTTTTTTTCAAATTTTTTCGCAAAAATATCGATGATTAGGGAATTAGTTGATGTGAAAAATTTATTTTTTAACAAACTTTTTTCTCGTACTCGTCACAATGATTTTAAAATTACGAGTATGACTCGAACTCGTAAAATACTCGTTTGTACTTGTTTTTTGGTACTCGAAAACAAGTCTGTATAGTACATTTCTGAAATTAGTTGAGATGTGTTTAAACATATCTTCTGGGTCTTGTCTAGTCTAGGGCCAATTAGCCGTTAATTGATGGCCAGGTAAATAATTTTTTTTTCCAGGTAAAAACTGAAGGACAATATATAAAATAAAATTGAAAAACCTTTAATTTTTTCTTCTAAAGTAATACTTAAAATTCCATTTGAATTTTGTTCATCAGTATTTTATATTTTTAGGTCTATCTGGTCTCTTAGGGGTCTTAGCTTTTAAGAACTCTTCATATGCATATGCATAGCTAGTCTAGCATATGACAATCTTCAGAGTCTCTATTAAACGTCTCATGTCTGTAGTGCTATCTAAAGATAGATAAAAAATAAAATAAAATTTAATTTAAATTGGAAAAAATAAATAAAATTGAAATTTGAAAAATTTCAATTTGAAATATTTAAATTTGAAATATTTAAATTTAAATTACACCTCGCTCGCATAATATTGCAAATTATAAATTCAATATTTAATTTTATGAATTTATAATTTAGCAATTTAAAAAAGTTAAATATTAAAACTTTGAAAACTTTAAATTTATT
>NTPY01000418.1:244841-257364 GCA_002922825.1 Brachionus calyciflorus
GCAAAATAAGTAAAGTGATGTCAGAACAAAATGTTGAAATTGAACAATACAATAAGAAAAAAGTAGTGAATGTCAATAATATAAAAAAGAAAGAACCCGATAGATGCAACAATGAAGTAATTAGAGAAACAACAATATGGACAAGAAGTGGAAGGATGTCAAAACCGAGATTTAATAAAAAACATTCATAAGCTATTCAATGGACAAGAAGATATGGCGAAGAAATCAAATGGTTGAAAGAAGCTTATAATTTTTTATGACTTTAACATTATTTAAATTTTATTTATATTTTGTTAAAATTTTTTTAGGGAAAAAAATTTTTTTTGTAAGGGGGGAGGTGTAGTGCTATCTAAAGATAGATAAAAAATAAAATAAAATTTAATTTAAATTGGAAAAAATAAATAAAATTGAAATTTGAAAAATTTCAATTTGAAATATTTAAATTTAAATTACACCTCGCTCGCATAATATTGCAAATTATAAATTCAATATTTAATTTTATGAATTTATAATTTAGCAATTTAAAAAAGTTAAATATTAAAACTTTGAAAACTTTAAATTTATTTACTATTTATAATTTGTATTTTTAACTTTTAAACAAGATTTTATTTTATAATAAAAGACTTCAAAATAAACTTAACTTTTAGTTTTGTTTAATAATTTGAAAAAACCTCAACTGATATTTGGGTTAGCCGTAACTCCGTAGCGGGAGGGTCTGAAAGAGACCACGGGATCTTTATATTAAGTTTTTAATTAAATTAAGAAAGAAAAATTGCTCTCTTATAATTGGTCGAAGATTTATTTATAAGTCAAAATCCTATTCGATCAAGAACCCAAATTTTATTCCTAAGATAATTTGAATAATTTAATTATTCCTAAGTCGTGTTAAGTTATCGGCACGACATGTCTTAGGTCATAAAAACCGGCTTTTGTATGAACTAGATTTCTCTTATCATTGTTCATCAATTTGTTCAAATGGAAATATGGTATTACTTTCATACAGTGACAAATTTAACTTAATGCTATCGATATTTTCAACCTCACAAACATCATCATCCTCAACCATGAACAAGAACACCGCCAAACAAAACGATTATCTATTCTAATAATTTTTTTCGATCGAGGATCAAAAAGTTTCATTTTGAGCTCAGCTGAGATTTAGGTCGTTTGTTGACGATACCTCGCATCTTATCAACTAAGTAAAGTTAAAATTGCTGCTCATCCGTTCAAATTTGTTTTATTAATAAATTTTGAAAGGAAATAGATTTTTAAGTTCTGCAAAATGCGAAATTATGTAACAGACATTCTAAACTTAAATTTAAGCTTTGAAAAAATGGGCAAATACTTTCAAACTTAATGCAAAAATATTGAAACCAACGCGGTAATAAAATTGCACAGTGTTTCCACATGTCCAGCTTGAAATAAATACATTCAACCTTTTTAAATCGAAGCTTTATTTATTAAAAAACCATTTATTATCAAATAAATCAAAATGCTCATAAAATTACGTTTTTTGAAATAATTACTTGATCTATCCAAATGATATTTTTCCCAGAAGGTCCTTTACTAAACTAAGGATCTAATGTTCACCGAAACAGTTGATATCTATACCACAAAGGTAATAAAAACAGTAAAAATTTATATAATAGTAATAAAAACAGTTAACCAAATATAAAATAACTTAAACGATTGTTTTCCAAAACTCCATCTACAAGTACAAAGCAAAATTTGCTTTCCTTGCTCAATTTTATTTATTGATTGCTAAAAATCGGAAAAGATTTTGACATCAATCAAATACACCCGAAAATATAGATCTGCATAAGCTCTGTATCTTTGATAAATTTACACGCCAGTGGAAAATGTTCTTAATGCAATCATCAGCATTTTTGCATTCCTATATTTTTGGGTGTAGCAAAATTATTTATATTTGTAGCAATTTACAGACTTTGAAAATTGAACTTATTGAATAAGTTTATCTCTTTAAATTCAAAAGTTAAAGCAATTTGAATGAATTAAAATGACAAATTGAAATTTACTGTACATAGAAAATTTTTATCTTGATAAATTCCAACTAGGCCTAACCAAAAAAATAAAAAAAAATATTATTTTTTAGATTATTTTTTGTTTTTGAAAATTTGATAAAATATCTAATTTTTAGATTGCGTTTTGTTTCAGATAAAAATCGACGGTCTAAATGTCACTATTTCAATTATTACAATAAAACAACCTAAATATCTATTAACACCATATGTTTTTTATTTTTTCGAAATTGGCTCTTCATATTAGGAACTAAAATTATTAATATTTTTTTTTGATTTTTTAAATTATTTCCCAAATTTTTAAAAGATTAATTTTCTAAAGGATTATAAAAATAACAAAGGTTATTTGAATAATGTACATTTTAATTAAATATACTTATGTTATCATTATTATATTTAAAATCAATGTATTTTGATATGCTTTTTAAGGTTCCCATATGATTAATTTTTTAAATTATATTTATTTTAGCTTAATTCTAAGAAGATTTGACTTTGAGAGAAAAAATATTAAAAAAAATAAAGAACCAATCTGAAGCCTTCTAAATAGAGTTTTGTTTTTTTGAGTCTCGATTTCGAGTGCGACACTCGAACTTGAAAATCGATAATGGATTTTTCTGATGTTTGGCTACAACTAAATAATTGGACCTTTATGCATATAATTCCAATTTCAATATTTTACTTTTTCAAGTATAAATTATCTAAACATATATACCTAAGCGACGTTGGTATTTTGTCTTCTAAAATAGAAAAAAAAAACAAGAATTTTAATTTTTCAAAACCAAATGGTTAATCAGCTCAAGTCGAAAATTCAGTTATTATAAAATAGATAGGGTATATTTCAGGCTTGATTTCAGACAAAATTCTTAAAGAACATAACTTTCATTCTCTGGCCTTTTTTGAGTAAAATCGAAGATCAAAAAATTCCAATTAAAAAAAAAAACTTGCTATTTTGATATGTATTATTTATATAACGCAATTTTAAACCAATAAACATAGCTTAAAATTTTTTTCTTTTGGATCCAGTATTCGAGGGTAACTTTGATTTATATTTTTATATGATTTATTTCTTCGTATGAATCAAAAACACTTCGTATGAACTAAGACACAAGAACAAACAATATTTTTGCGTTAATAACTTTCCAAATTTTAGATTACGCGGAATCATGACTGTAAAGCTTCTATTAGATTCCATTTAATTGTTGAACATTTTAATTTAGTTTTCATCGAATTGTATTCCCAGTGTAACTTTTTTTTAAGGAAATACAAGGAAAGGCAAGGAAACTTGAAATGGAAAAAACAAGGACTCTGAGACTTTTCCCTTGAATATCCTTAAGGTTTTTCAAGGAAAAAAAAAAAATTTCCAGGTCATACCATTATTTTATTCCTTGGATTCCCTTCGATTTCCTTAATGAAATTAAGATCAAATATTAATTCAGGAGGATTGATTTCGCTTTTTAAATTAAATAAAAATTTTAACAATTAATTTTTACAAAATTTTATTACAAACTTCCTATATTAAATTACAGATTGAAATACAATTTTTTTTAACAAATTTAATTTGAACAATTTAACAAAAGTATACAAAATTAAGCCTAAAAACTGGATAAAAAAAATAAATATTCTTAAGTTTAAAAAACAATTATTTAAAAAAAAGTTATTTTATTTGTAAAGTAATCTCTTAAATAGAAATTATTCTGATTCATTATCATAAAGATCGGAATCTACTAAGCTATTTGAGTCTTTCGATGTTTTTGGAATTTCAGATGCATTTGATATTTTTTGATTTTTAACTGCCTTGTTTATATCATTCTTTAGTTCTCTTAACGTTTTCAAATGGTTGAATTTTTCGTCAATTTTCCTCTTCTTCAGGAATTCTTTTGATTAAATAAAATAAACAGAAAAAAAATTTTATTAAAATATAAATCAGAAGACATTTACCTAAACCAGCTCCGATTTCGTTCGGAAATTTTTTTTCTAGATCAGTAGCCTTCAGATTTACTAATTCGTTTTCATCAATTAGTGTTCTAATTATATATCGGAAAGCTATACTTGTTGTTGGTGCTGTTAGAACATCTAGTTCTAATTTTAATTTATCTTCTGATTTGAGCATTATTTTAGGAAACTTTTCACACAAAATTTCCTTTAAAAAATATTTATTATCACATCATTATTAGAACTAAAGTGATACTAATTGAATAGTGTGAGCCTAACTTCATATGAAAAATAAACGCCTAAAAAGACTCCTAAATTTTATCATAGATTAATTATAACTATCATAAAGCTCTGTAAACCATTAAACCCGTTTAAAAGATTTACAGAACAGTTAAAGATCTATAAAAATTTTATCACAGATTAAGTGATAAAATTAATGAAAAATAAATTTTTATTTCAAAATTTAAGAAATCTCTGTATTCAATTAAATTTTTACACATATTTTAATAAGTTATATTTTAAAATTTTATTAATCAATTCTTAATATAGACTTAATAAAATTAAACTGCTCCTTATAACCTTATATATAAAGGGGCTGTGATGTTCATTTCAATTCACTCATTTCAATTCGATATTAATTTTTAATTTTTTTACTTAAATTTTAACTTTAAATTGCTACACAACTTTGATACAAAAAAATATGAAAAATTTTTTGCTTTCTAATTTGTCAATCAATAGAAAATTGATAATGTTATTTTTAAATTTACTTGAAAAAGAGTCCCGGATGATGGTACTGAACACTAAGGTATACAAATTAAAACACTATTTTAATGATAACCGTATAATTTCAAATTCAAACTAACTCAATTCATAGTCAGTTATGAAAAATAGTTTGATTGGAAAAAAATTTTTTTTTCGTATTTGTTAGATGTAACAAAAATATTCCAAATTGGAGCAATTAAAAGTTTAGAAAAAATTTATTCCCTAAAAATTTAGAACTGGAAATGTTCAATTTAACTGAGTGAATAAAAGTATACTTTACAGTCCCTTATATAAAATTATGAATAGTAAAATTATTTAAGATCTTGACAAATAATAAAGGTTTCCAATCAAAATTTATTCAAAGAAGAAAGATAAAATTAAAACAAGTAAATTTTAATAAGTTGTCCACTTGTCAATCTAGTTCATATCTTTTGATCGGATAGTCAAATGAAAATTTCAGATAAATGAGTAAATATTATATAGATGAATTATAAATCATGCCGAAAAAATGAGGTTCCTGAGTTATTATTTTTTCTATTTAATCTTGAATATGGTTGCAATTTAATAGAATATGAAAAATTTCGTTTATTTTGTTCGAATTTAAAAATAAAAAAAAACTCTTTAAGAAGTTACCATTTCTTCCTTGTTGTTATTTATAAAAATTAATTTTTGCAAAACATCTCTATTACCATAAGAATTAATTGTATTGATTGCAAGACAAAGCATTTTTTCAGCATCATTAGGTGCTTAAAAAGTTTGAGTTATAAATTTTTTTAGAGAAATATATTAGGTTAATTTACTCAGAACATTTTGAGCTGCATCTAACTTTTCTTGAAAAAGTGTTATTTCCTTTTCTAAAATTTTTATTTTATTTTCTTTTGATTCCAATAAAGTATCTTTATCTTCTATAATTGTTTGCATTTTTCTGACTCTCTCTTCCCAATTAACTTGATCTACATGGCTTGTAATTTTTGAATTTTTCGATTTTTCAATTTTTGATGAAGTTGTAATAGCTTTTAGCTGACGAAGACATATTTCTTCAATGTCTGAAAGTGAAATTTATTTTATTTTTACTTTTTTGGCCTAAAATGGTCAGTAGCAGAGATCATTAAACAAGAGATTTTGAAGTTAAATTTTATTTCACCCATTTCAATTCATTCAACTTATTTATTATATAATTTTTCTAGATTAAAATTATGACAAAATATAACAATTTTTCGTACAAAAATATAAAAAATTGTACTTATTTTTTTTCATCATAAATTTTAAAAATATTTTTTTTGTTGATTCGGTATAGAATAAATAGAAGAAATTTGGTAAAAAGAGACTTAATTGAAATGAGTGAAATTAACTATAGAGCGTGTTAAAGCATTCAAATTAATGCATATCTGTAAGAGTAGCTCGTTAACTTTCTCTAATAAATTTTTAAATTTTTTCTAAAAACTTAAATTAGACTATCATTTAGACCAATGGTTAGACTCGAATAAGCCAGTTTTTTTTCTAAACAAAAAATGATCTAAATGCTCGCTCATCCAGTTTCGTCTAAAATATCTGAAAATAAAGTGAATCTTTTTTTTATTGGGTATAATCACTTAAAAAAATTTCCATGAAGTTCTAAATGGAGTACTATTTTAACAGTTAGTTTAGTATGCTTCTTTTCATTATGTAAAATTTTTAAAAAATAATAAATAAAAAATTCTCTCAACTTTTGAAAAATCATTTTAAATTAAAGTCTAAATGACAAGTTTTTTTTTCAATTAGATTTTTTTGATGTACAGTTTGACTCAAAAAAGAATGGAACTAATGCTATAAATAAATTTATACTTGTCTTCTAAAAAATTAAAAACTAAAGTTCGATTTTTTTTAAGCCAACTTTATACTGAAAAAATGCCAAAATTTAGGTAGAATAAAAAAAGATAAGCATCTTTAATCTCCGAATTTAAGTGAGGGACTACTTCAAGTTTGATTTGCAGCAAAAATTATTTAGAACATAAGTTCGATTCTCTGGCCTTTTTTGAGTAAAATTGTACATCAAAAAAATCTAATTGAAAAAAAAAATTGCCAAATTTTAAAAATCTGAATTTTAATATAGCATTATGAAGGAATAGAAAAATCTTTTACAACTACATGAAAGTAGCTAATTGAGATTATTTTAGATATTATTTTCTATTTTTGGTATATATTTTTTTTTTTATCTAAGATTATCTAAAATAAAGCTATTTAAATTATACAGAAAATATTTGTATTATTTAATACTAACTTTATTAGCTACCAAAGCAAACCAGATTTTTTGTGATCGTACATAAGCTAAGTGTCAGGTTTAATCAAGTTCAGAAATCCTTCGAAAAATTGGGAAATTAATTCTAATCGCTAAATTCTAAAGATACGTTACAAAGTTGATGAATGAACTTAAATAGATTAATAAATGGTTTATTCTTTTGTGTTCTATAACAACTTTACCTACAAGTTTGAAATTTCATTAGAAAAGTGCGATGTTTCAAAATATTTCAAATATTTTGAAACTTATTAAATATTTGAATGTTTTTTTTTTAATGAAGGTGAATCAAAACAAAATATCTTGATCTAAATAGCCAAAAGAATTTACTCATCTCAACCAAGTAGCGTATTTTGTTATAGTAATTTTCTAAATATTCAGAATAATCTGAAGGTCTATGTTTCAGCAACTTTTAAATTCAAAGGATCTTTTAATTTATTTTTATTTTTTTAAGGGTGTTTATCTCATTCTTAATTATGATTGGGGATTTTATCAGGAAATTAGACAAGTCTTTAAAAATTTCCCTTGTCTAAACTAAAGAGCGTATTTAGTTATAGTGATTTATCAAATATTTAAAAAAAAAAATTAAATTTTTTTTAAAAATTAAATTATTTGGAAAATTTACTATAACTAAATACGCTACTTAGATCAAGCATATTTAGTTTTGATACATCTTCATTGCAAAAATAACACTCAAATATTTTTTTCAAAAAAATATTTTGAAACATCGCTCTTTTCTAATGAAATTTCAAACTTGTAGGTAAAACTGTTATAGAACACAAAAGATTAAACCAAATGAAAAAATAAATAAAGAGTCAAAGATTTTCTTTGGTAATATTTTTTTAATTTTAAAATTAAAAGATAATTTATAATCATTTTAAGATATAAAATTTTTTTAAAAACTATGGATTCATAAGTTTCTCAAAAATATAACGAGAGAAAATCTAAATAATTTAGCGATTAGTATTAATATACCAATTTTTTTAAAGGATTTCTGAACTTGATTAAACCTGACACTTAGCTTATGTACGATCACAAAAAATCTGGTTTGCTTTGGTAGCTAATAAAGTTAGTATTAAATAATACAAATATTTTCTGTATAATTTAAATAGTTTTATTTTATATAAATAAAAAAATATATACCAAAAATAGTCTGATTTTTGATATCAATTAATTAGATAATTTTATTTTTAAAAAAAGAAAATATTAGGTAATAGATAAAAATTTAATTATTGTTAGCTTAAGAGTTAAACAATTTTAAAAATTTTTAGGATTAAAAAATTAAAATAACCTTTAGTTAAAATTTGGCCTCTCATTATTTTATTATTGTACATTATTTCATAAAATTTGTTAATAATCAATTGTTCCTCATGTACAACATTACTGGTATTAACAACATCATATAAATTGTTGTCAAATTTGACTAAAACATATTCATTGTTCGTCGTATTTTTTTTTGTTTGAAGGTTTTGAATTTTACTGATATTGATATTCGAAGAGCCTAGTGCTGCTGACGTCATTGTAACTAGAACATCATCATCTTCTTCGATCCTTTTTTTCTTATACTTTAACAAAGGTATTTCATCATCTATCTCTTCGAAGCATGATCTTTTTTGAATTTTTTTTTTTAATTTATAAAATAAATTATTTTCTTTGTCGCTTTCTTTGCTCATTTTAATTTTTCTAAATTTATTATCACATGGAAAAATTTAAAAAAATATGTTTTTTTATTTAAAAATTTAGGGATGTTATTTCCTAAATTATTTTTTTAAACTTATAATGATGAAAGTAAAAAACTATAAATCAAGTTATAAATTTTTATTAAATTTATTTTTAATGCTGTTAATTAGAAAGCTTAGACATTATTAAGAACTATCAACTGAAATGTTCACGATAATTGTATACGTAAAGAGAAAAAAAATGAACTTTCACTTGATAATTCTTTTTTTACATATAACATTTACTTGGTATTATTAAAATTTATTCAATTTATATACTTAATTTATGCACAAAATGTTTTCATTGATGTCATATTAAATTTAAAAATTGCAAAAACAAATTAACATTTTAACAGCGATTTTAAAGTTATTTTAAGTCTTGTCTTACTAAAATCACGTAATTTTGAGATAAAAAGTATAATAAAAAGTAGCGTTTGTAAAACTAAAGAAAATATAATTTAGTTTTAAACTTATTTAAAATATATATATCACTTTTAAAGATATAATAACATGGTGATAAAAGTGAGGTACGACATAAAATGCTTAATTTTTTACTTAGATAAATGACTTGAACCAAAAGTGGATGCATAAATAATTTTTGTCTCTTTATCAAAATTAATCATAAAGATCTTTTTGACATTTTTGAGTTTTTCGAGATAAAAAGTATCTGACAAACTTGTTTGAAGACAAGTTTGTCAGATACTTTTTATGACAAACTCTTATAATTACATAAACTTCATTGCCCTGTAAAAGGATAATTTCAATTAGACCAAATCTTCCTGAATTACTTTTGATACAATAATCACAGAAAAGAGAATCATTTTTAGTTGTGGTAAATTTTACTTCATCTGAACTAATAATTTCAACAGAATAATATTCCAGTTCTAAACTCAAATTTATATTTAGGCTTGAATTAAATTCGATTATTTCTTCACTTAATAACTTCTTAGTTTTCAAGACTTTCACCTTTTTTACTTGGTTTTTAAAACGGTTTGTTGATTTAATCTCACAATTTTCTTTAACAAAATCATACAATTTTTGATTTTTGAACTCGCATGTTTGATTGTACTGTTCTAAACTTTGCATTGCAGTAAAAATCTTCACGAATTCTTCTCCAATTAAAAAACGTCCGTTGACCATTTGTTTAATTTTTCGATTTAGCTCTTCAAATTGGAAGCAAGAAAAAGAGTTCATGGGTCCAAAATCTAAAGTACATTGTCTATCATTTTTTGAAGGTCACCATAACAGTAATTTGACTTAGAATTTAGTTGATCGTTTTCTTTAGGCTTATAAGTATTACTTAAAAAATTATTTATCTGTTTTATTGAAGGCAATTTTATGCCTTTTATAAATAAGTCGTTGACCACATCAGGGTCATTCTCAAAACGTATTGGTTTATGAGGATAAACTCGTTCTCTTAAAGCATACAATATCCTAGAACCGGTTGTACAGCTAGACCTAAACAGTACTCCAATCTAATGCTTAGTAATATTGCTAATACCATGGACTTTTGTGAGACCCCTCATGATCATGTGATTTATTGTTAATCCATAGATGGAGATGCCTCTAACTTTACTTCTTTTGTTTTTTGTTGATAACATCTTCTTCTTCATTTTAACTATTATCTAATTGAACTTGTGGTGCTTCTATTGGAACTTCTATTAGTTCTTCATCAGGTTCTTTTTCAGTTTCATCTTCTATATTTGGTTGTTGAAGTATACTTCAACTATTAGTATACTAATTCATTTGAATATTTGTTTATAAGTTTAATTATATCAAGTTTTTTGCCTTGATAGGATAACTCAAACTTTTTACATTCACTAACTTATTTTTACGACTCCTTCTCGACCTTCAAAAAACAAACCGGCATACATTTTATTCATCATTTTCATTGTAATTAATTTCATTAGAGTTTATTTCGATCTCACTTTCGCAATTTGAAATATTCTCTTCATTTCATTTTGTTTTGAAATCCTTTCTAATGCTTAACCGGCATCACAGACGATACCACTAATATTATTTTTTTCAAAGCTGTAACAATTTACTCCTTTTTCTATAGCTTTTTTTAAGCCCTCTGCGTATGAGTTTCCACTCGATTCTATCGTTCCAACAACCCTAAGTTCTTTTCAAAGTTCTTATAAAGAAGAGAAAAAGTAAGAGCAAAAAAAATTTTGATTTCAATATCACTCCAGGTATCAGAAATTAAACCAATAAAGTAGCTTCGGCTAAATTTTCTTCAAAATTTTTTTTAGTATATTAACTATTCTTGGTAAAAAAGAATTTGTAAAAGAAAACGGATGTGGCAAAATCTGTTGAACTAATTCTCTCAAGTCTTTTTTTTAAAGTTGACTTATAGCAATGTTAAAAGTCCGAAAATATTTGACCAACAAAATGTGTATTTCGGTTAGTTTTCTTCTTTTATCATATTTAACCGAAAAATTTCTTTAAGATTCATAAACGTTTAAACGAAAATTTTTTTATTTAAAATTTATTTTAGTGTTATTACATTGATTCCAAGCGTATACGTAACTCAGTATGTCAAATCTAGTAAACTACCAAAATATTGAAATTTTAGCTATTGATTGTTGTTTGTTAATTATCTCGTTTTTGACTAAAAGAAGACAATTTTATGAAAATCTTGGTATAAGGTCTTTCTATTTTCTAAAATATGCCGACTATACACAAATAATTCCGAAAAAAATAAACAATGATGAAAAAATTACTGAAATATCTCAAAACTTCTATATAATATCTTTACAACTTTTGATCCATCAAAACTTAGACATCAATCAGTTTATTTAATTTTAGATATGTAAAGGAAGAAGGATAAGCTTTTATGTTTAATACTTTATTTTAGAATATAAAAATAATAAGATAAATAAATAATAAAATAAGAAATATTTATATTTGATATCTAGGTCGTTTGAATTTAAGATTATGAACTAGTTAACTGATACAATGGTCGTTAATCTAATAATTATTAATGTTGACATAATTATTTATTTGACAATTGCCCCCTCCTGAAAAAAAATTGTCCCGATTTTTCAGTACTGTTTCAATTCCTTATGATATTTTACTAGATCCTTACGTTCAGAATCAATGATATTACTTAACGCTTTGATATTGAGTTTATTGTCTATTTTTTGTTCGTTTCTTTCTTCATTTCTTTCTTTTACTCTAATTTCATCCATTTTTTTTGAGGCTCATATTTCATTATAATCCTTTTATTCTTTCGTTTCTTTGTCAATCTAAAATTTTAAACTTTATTTAAAACTTTAAATTTTATACTTAAATATGTAAGGACTATAATGATTAATGAAATCATTATTCCAATCATGTAGTTTTTTGTTATTCTTAATGATTCTGACAGTGAACTAACAATATTTTTCAT
The DNA here is from genome assembly GCA_002922825.1 of Brachionus calyciflorus. Classification (NCBI taxonomy): domain Eukaryota; kingdom Metazoa; phylum Rotifera; class Eurotatoria; order Ploima; family Brachionidae; genus Brachionus; species Brachionus calyciflorus. The sequence continues at coordinate 256,959 of NTPY01000418.1, forward strand.
TTGAAAATTAATCGGAATCTCTTCAACTTGCTTATAATCATCAATTATCAAATTCTCCTGTTCAATATTACCTTGTCTAAACTTTTCAAACTCGTTTAATAAATCGAAGTTATCAATTTGTTCATTGGCATTAATGAATTTAATATTTTGAATTGTTTCACTTGGGATAAGCTTAATGTCTTCTTTAATTGCAATCATTTTCTTAATCACTTTATTATTATAAATTTGTAAAAAATAATCTGCTTCATGTATTATAAAATTACGAATTGTATCGCAGCCTCGAACTTTGATTTTCTGCTTATTATCCCATCATTATTTATAAAACCATTCATCGAATTATAATAATAATAATAATAAATTAAAGCTATGATGTGGTTGCCCACATGAAATAGGGTTTTAAGCCCCA
>NTPY01000418.1:267126-323566 GCA_002922825.1 Brachionus calyciflorus
AGCTTTGATTTATTTTGACATAAAATATATTTTCTTTTGATTATTAAAAGACTCATACCTGGTATATTTTCATTTAGCACGTTTAAATGAACAATGGTAAATATAAAATAGAATAAGCTTAATTATTGTTGAAAACATGAATTTTCTAATTATAAAAATGTTTTTCTCTGTTCAATTTTTGTGAATTTTAAACAAACAGCAAGTTGCATTGAGAATTTTCCAAAAAACAAAAATATTTAAAATTTCTAATTTTGGGATTTTTAGAAATATTTGTGGTAACTTTTAACGTTTCAAAAATGGTGTCAGCACACTCAATCACCACAAATTTAATTAAAAAATAAAATTCTTAAAATTTAAAAGGGGACAAAATTAAAATAATATTTATGGTCATTAAAATATTTTAACCCTTAAAGTACCGCTTGTCCATTTTTCGAGATATCAAAAAATTGATAAAATTTCTCGTCAAAATCTATGGTAAGTAAACCAACAAAAAAATGAAAAAATTCATATCACAAAGCTTATGGTAGCCTTTTAAAAACAACTGATTTTTCTGAAACCGTTTTTCTCTCGATAAGATTAAAATTGTTAAGTGATTTTAGAACCATTAGATTCCTCGTATTTTATTTCATAGAGTGACATGTATTTTGATTTAAAGTTCATTCATGAAATCAAGAAAAAAAGGATTAAAGAAAATTTCTAAAATTTTAATTCAAAAAATTTGATCGATTTTTATCAAAAATTCAAATGCTACAACTTTGGATCAAAATTTTAACATAATATATCAACAATCAATAACAAATACTTGTATTCATCGGATAGATCTTTTAATGAGTTTTATTTTCATAAATAATATATTTTCTAATATTAATGTGAATACAAAGTTTGAATAACTTTTAGAAATGTATCAGCCCAACCATTTTTTTAAAATTTTTAAATTCAGACTAAGAAACCTTAGAAAAGTTATGCGAATTATTTTAAATTCCTAATTAGATGTTAAAACTATTTTTTATAAATAAAAAAATTGGATCCTAGATTTTGATGTGGGGTTAAAAATTGGGACTTTGAAAAAAAGTTCAAAAAAAAATTATAGAATTGAATTTTCACTTTTTTCAAAATTCCCCGCATCAAAATCTAGGACTTTTTGTTTTAAGATAATTTACGTTTAGCTGATTTTCCTTTCGAGTTTTAAAATATAAATCTAAGTAGGAATCAGTTAGGCAAATTTATTACAAACAAACATAAGGTGTTCTTTCTAGAACAATTAGGAATTCAAAATTTTAAAGATTTGTTTTTTTATATAAGAGAAAAACAAATGCAGTTTAACAAAAAAAAACGTCGTTTTGTGTACAATTAAAATGTTAAGAGAACCGCTTATTCATTGCAGTGAATTTTCGATTATCGAAACTCGTTCGGGAAACAAAAAAACGAGTCTCGATAATTTTGTCTCTTTATTCGATTAACATGTAAAAGGATTTGAAAAATTCAGAACACAAAAATTGACTCAAAAAGTCTTTTGAAATTCACTTGCTTTTCTTAATTAAATACATGCCTATATTCTTTTATAAAAAATACTTGAATTTAATATGCTCTTTTTCCACATTAATATTCTATTATAAAGATTCTTTACAGTTCAAAAAATAAAGTTCTTTTTTTTTAATCGCGTTTATCTGAGAATACTTTAAAAAATATATAACATTAAATATATTATAAAGTAACATGTCACTCTTTTAATAATGACATGCCATAAAAATCGAGCAATTACCTTATGATATTTTTTACTTAAATTATGAATCGTTACGCGTTTGATCGAATTATATTAACTTGTTAAATACTCTTAAATATTAGAAATTACATTCTTAGATAAATAAAAATATTTTTTTTAAAGTTTAGAAAAAGAATCTCTATCGAGCTTGCTGAATCTTTAGCTATATTGAATATTTTTGTTGTTATTGGTCTTATATTCATTATTAGGAAAAAAAACCGACCATAATAATATTTACCCAATATTTAGAAATATTTAAAAATTTCGATACTGATTTTTATAATAAAATTTTTTTGATTGAAATTTGAGTTAAAAAGTATTTGAAAAACGTTAATCTAATTTCCTATTATCTACAGAAATTTTGTGCTAATCCTCTAGTTTTTCGATTTTTCAAGTTTAAATAATTCAGCATTATATTCTTAATTAAAACAAAAAATTTTCGATATAAAATCAAGACTAAAATCATAGGATTCAGTAGAAATGTGACTAAAATAAATTATGATTTCAAGTGTATTTAAGATAATTTAAAATCTCCAAACCGACTTTCATCATCCAGCTACGAAACCATCTGAACTGTTGAATTTTTATTCTAGTATTCACTACAAAAATTCAATAACTCTTTATGCAAATTTCAAAAATCAACATGGATCAACTTCAACCATTATCGCAGTTGTTTTTGTACAATCGCATATTCAAGTCGCTCTTTTTCTTTGCGGATGGCATTTCATAGTCTTTAAATCTTAAGAACAGTTGAAGAAAAATCGAAATTCTCAACTCTTATTTAAAGTATTTACTTAGTTTTGATTTATTTTTAGGTACTTAGCACTTAAGGCACATTAAACTGAAAATATTAGTCTAAATGATAATAAAATATTGGAAATTATCCAGATAACTTAAAGTAATCTTAATTTTGTTTTAAAAAAATCTTACATTTTTTATATATAATTAAACTAAACCATGAACAAATACATATTAATAAAAATTTCACAAAAAAATTAAGAAAAAATTATTATAAAGTACAAAAAAAAATAATTTTTTTTTTACCAAATCAATTTAATACCTTAATCAAAATAAAAAAAAAGATCTTCACGGGCAATCTGTATTAATATTTCAAAAATCATGTCAAAAAGAACATTTGATCCTCTGCAATTGCCAAATAGATGGTTGAATTGTCCGCGTAAATCAAATACTCTCATAGGTTAGCTTTAAGAAAAAAAAATACTAAACACTTTTTTGTTCTTAATTGATAATTTTTTAAGCTGAAAAATTCGTTGCATTTAAGGTACCTTTGAAAACTATGTTTAATCTTAATGTTCCTATTGAGTGTCGATTTACTGCTCAAATGCTTTTAGATTCAGTCAAAAAAAATTTTCATGTAAATTTTTTTTCTTTTTTCCGATCTCGGTTGAATTTTCTTGGTTTAAAATTTGTCTCAGAAAAAAATAGGTATGATTATAGACTTGACTAATACGACCCGATTCTACGATGCTGAAACAGAAGTAAGAAGTCAAGGTATTAAATATGTGAAGATACAGTGTAGAGGTCATGGTGAAACTCCCAATCGAGACCAAACGGATCTATTTCTAAAAGTAGTTGATCAATTTATGAGTAAGAGCCCCACCGAACTTATTGGAGTTCATTGTACACACGGATTTAATCGTACTGGTTTTTTAATATGTTCTTATTTGGTTGAACGATTAGATTTTAGTGTAGACATGGCTATTAACTTATTTGCCGAAGCACGTCCACCTGGTATTTATAAACAAGATTATTTAAATGAATTGTTTAATAGATATGATCCTGGTGGAGATATTCCAGTGGCACCAGCTACTCCGACATGGGATTTAGAAGGTGAGGAAGAAGAGAGAAAACCGGTTGTTAAGAGTAGTAGTAAGACGTCAAGTTTATCTGATGATGAAGATGATTTTGATATTTTTGAAAATAATCAACCTGCTAAAAAATTCCGACCTCAAAATCAAAAAAGGCCTAGGCGCGAAGAGTCTAACGTTAATCCTGTTTTTGCTGTTCCTGATTTGCCCGGCGTTGAACCATGCTCTGATCCCGATGAGATTTCAAGAGTTAGACTTGAGACCCAAGGTATTTGTAATTGGAATGGTGCTGGCTTTCCTGGTGCTCAACCAGTATCCATGGATCAAAAAAATATTAGTCTTTTATATCAAAAAAAATATCGTGTTAGTTGGAAGGCTGATGGTACACGGTAAGACAAGAAATATCTTTTTATTTTTGACTAAATATAAACACGAATTAAATTCTCTTAAATTTTAACAAAATATTAAAGCTAGCTAAAAGATCTTAACATAAAAAGGTTCGATTTGTGAATTTGAGATTGACTCAAAAAATATTGTTTACCCAAAGATAGAGAATTTCATTATCTGTATTTTTTTCTAGTATTTCTGAAGGGGTTTTTGGTCGAAAATTTTAGTCAAGCAGGTTTGATAAAAAAAAATTATAAAAAAATCGAATTTTTTTTGAAAAATAAATCGACAATTTCACATTTTTTCTTGCATTTTTTAATATTTTTTACTAAAATGTTAATTAAACTACCTAAAAAATTTCAATTCAATTTTTAAAAAAATTTCTCAAAATTTCCTATTCTTCCGAAAAAATTGACTTTTTTTGGATTATATTATTGCATGAAATCGTATAAAATTACGTAATATCCGGAAATTATACAAATTTTTACTTTTTGATAAATTTACTTAAAAATTACCCATATTCACGTAATTTTTCTTAAAAACACTATATCGTAGCAGCACTGTATAAAATTGATTTTTTAATTTAAAAAATTTAGTAGTAGTAGTAGTAATAGAAAACTACAGTATAGACTATGTCCACACCTGCGCTTTGAAGCGCTTAGCCCAATTGAGAGCCATTGCAGTCTTTGCATTTGGTTTTTGATATTTCAAACGTTTCTCTGTCAATACAAGACTTGAATTTATCTATCTACAGTTTGAGCTAAAATTGTACTTTCCGCTAAATTAATACATGTATTCACAATTCTGTTTGTAATAAAGTTGTATCGGGATGAACTTCTTCTATTTATTTCTCTCACAAGTCTCTTATTATTTGGTCTTCTTAAATTAACAGCTAAGCTCCTAGCATAATTTATACCATTTACTAATTTCACTCTTTCAAGACCATTAATCAGTTTGTACATTTGAATTAAGTCACCTCTTACTCTTCTTTCCTCTAAATTTTGTAAATTTAGAAAATTTAACCTCCAATCGTATGGTTTATCCTTGATTGATTTCACAAGCTTTATAGCTCGTCTTTGTACTTTTTCGAGTATAGAAATATCAGATTTAAACGAAGGACACCACACACTCACAGCATATTCCAAATTTTGAGACATTTTCTTTTAAAATGCAGAAATTTTGTTATCTAAAAGTACTAAACTTGCAATTCATACACTCTAAAAATGAATAAAGATAATTGGATATCTATAATAAAAAAACGTTATTTACAGATATGAAAATTTAAACACAGATCTGTGACTAAACTTTTTTTTTAAATTTTGGTTAGCCAATTTTGGCCTTTTTCTAATAATAAGCAAAAAGACCAACAACAACAAAATCATCCAATCTAGCTTAAGATTCAGCAGCTTTCGAGGCTCTATCACTGACAAAATATTCTTTTACAAAACGCTTCTAAGTTATTGAAAAATGAGTCTAGTTTAATAATTGTGACTTTAAATCATTCAAAAAGAGAATTTGTAATTATTACAAGAACTTTAAACCGGTTGATTGATGTTAGTTTTCTTTTTATTCATACCAGGTTTTTGTTAATAAAAAATTATGTTTACTGTGAAGAAATTTTTTTTAATTACCTAATAAAAAAATTTAAAAAAGAATTTTTTTACCCGAATCACAGAGTTGGGATCAGCTACATTAAATTCAGTTATCAGTCAGTTTCAGTTTTTTAGTAACTTTCAAAAATCAGTTTAATTCAGTTATTTAAAAAAACGAAAATATTATTTATTAGAAATATTTTTTAAAAAATAAACGTTTAATTGTTTTTTATATTATTAAATATATTGAAGTATTTGTTACATTTTTAAAAGATCAGTTTCAGTTTTCCAACTCTGCCGAATCATTCATAAACTCTTTACTCAATTTTATATTAAGAATTTGAATTATTTTCTTTAATAGATATTTAATGTACATTAATGGAAGAGGGAGAATTTATATGTTGGATAGAGACAACTCAGTCTTTTGTGTTCACAATTTATCATTTCCGGATCGTCAAGATCTCGATAGACATTTAACTAGCACTCTTATAGACGGAGTAATTTAATACAAATAGAATTTCTTTTATTTTTATATTTCTTTACTAAATTATAAACAGGAGTTTGTTATGGATCAAGATCCATCAAGTAATAGAAAAATACCACGTTTCTTAATTTATGATGTTGTTAAATTTGAAAATGAAATGATGGGACAACAAAATTTCGATCTGAGAATGCAATGTATAGATAGAGAGCTAATACAACCGAGATATAAAGCATTGAGTTCCGGAAAAATAAATCGTGAAATGGAACCATTTAGTGTGAGAAAGAAAGACTTTTTTCCTTTGATGGAAACAAAAAAATTAATAAGTCCTGAATTTGCTAAAAAATTAGCACACGGTATTGATGGTCTTATTTATCAACCCGTCGATGACGTAATCTATAAAAATAAAAAAATTATTTTCAATAAAAAAATTTCTATTTTATTTGAAAAATTTTTTAAAAAAGCCTTATAAATGTGGTCGATGTGATTCTATACTTAAATGGAAACCACCATCAATGAATTCTGTCGATTTTAGACTTGACATCGTGGAGTTTCAAGAAATCGGGTAACAAATTCGCTTTTAAATTTAAAGCTTAGTGAAAAAGAAATTTAATTTTTTTTCTCTTTTCAAGAGGTCTGCCAGAAAAAATAGGTTATCTTTATGTAAATGGATTTGATAAACCATTTTCAAATATGAAAGTAACTAAAGCAATGAGAGATCTAAATGGTAAAATAATTGAATGTCGCTGGTGGGAGAATCGATGGGATTTTATGAGAGAAAGAACAGATAAATCGTACCCGAATCATTATAACACCGCCATGGGTAATTAAGATTAAGAATAATTAAAATAAATTAAAAAGAGAAATAATTTAATTTTATAAAAATTTCAAGCTGTTTGTGAAAGCATAAAAAATCCCATTACTGAAGAACGACTAATGGAAATTGTTTATGACGTAGAAAGACGTCGACATATGCAACCGCCACCACATTTTCATGGACAACCTTATTCACAAGCTCCTCAAGGTGCATATCATCATTAAACATGGTCAATTCTAAAATTTAATTTTTTGTTATATATATTACTTTAATTTGTAAAATTTTTGAAAAAGAAAAGCTCAAATAAATTGACTAATTTATCTAATAAAGATTATTTATTAAGTATTCTCTTTGTCTCTACTAAAATACTCATGTAGAAATACAAGATTTATTCATATAAAAGACATATTATTCAATCGACAAAATTTTCCAATAGCAAGTGGATCGTTTTTAAGCCACCATTAAAAACGAGTTTTTTCACTGAGTGAAAAAAGTATACTTCTGACGTCTCTGCTAAAAAAGGTTAAAAAACTTTGTAATGAATAACCAGTGCATCAATAATAAACCCGAAAACGAGATTTTAGTTTAATTAAATCTTATTATAAATGCATGCGCTAATGTTTGGCATTTGGGTATTTTTAACTCATCTAAAATAAAAATTTGAATTTTAATGTGGCACTTGAAAAAAAAATTCTTTTTTAAGTATTGCACTAAAATGCAAACAAAAAGAAATTTTCTATTATTTTGTTTTTTTTTCCCCATAAATATGAATTTTAGATTTTGATGCTGGGTAGATTTGGATGCAGTAAAATCAAAAAACTTTAAAAAAAGTCATTCTTTATTATAAAAAATTAATTTTAGGTTTTAGTGACTAGTGTAAAATTGGTTTTTTAATCTGAAAAAGCTGATGCTATAATTAAGCTCTTTATAAGTTTAGTAATAAAACCATGATTCGTCAAACAGTTTTGTTGAATATTTGGCTCAATACAATAAAGGCCGTGCAAGTTTTAAACTATTCTTTTGATCTTTGGAGTTATTCAACTGAATAGAGATCTAAAATGGACTCGTACTCGAATAAAAAAACGAAGAAGATAACCCTAACCCTAGCCAGATTAATAAGATAATCGGTTATTTTATTTTTGAAACTTCAAAAGAATTAGAAAATACCAAATATTCAATTAACTTTTGGTTACTTAGACGCAATCGTCCCTGCATTTAAATTTATTATATATATTTTCTTTAAAATTTCAGCAAAAACGGAGCAATTGTTGATTATTAATTGAATTAAATAATATAACAAATTATATTTATTTAAATTAAAATTTTTGCGAAATAAAAAACGCATTTTTAAAAGATTTTATTTAAAAAAATGAATATTTTTTCTGTTAATTTAAAGTCTTTAAAAAAAGGTTGTGTCTATCTAAATCCTTTGGTTTTTAAATTTTTTGTTTGAAGAAAATTTGTATTTCTTTTTAAAAATCTTTTACCACTTTGCGAAATTACAATTTTTTAATCACTTGTTCTATTGTTAAATTATTTTGAAAAAACTTACATTCTTTCAAAGTCAAATTTTCCATGTCCAGCTGGCATGTGTTGATAGGCTAAATTTTAAACCTTATAATTGAATCAATTCATTAGTTATATTAAATTATTTTACCTTTAACAAGATCTATTTTAGCTTGTAATTCCATCAATCTTGAATCAATATCACTTCTTATGTTTCTTAAATGAAAATAAAAATATAAATTTTACTCTAAAATTGTTAGGTCAACCATTTTGATAAAATCTTTTTATAAATCTCTTCAAATAAAGTAACTCAAATGAATTTTTTTTTCTCGACTCTTCTGAAATAAGTTGACAAGTTTTTAAAGAAATTTTAAAACAGTCTTAAACATCTCATAGACAATGTCTTAAACAGCTTAAGAGCAAGTTTAAACAAAAATTATCCTAATTAAGCTTGTTTTTCGAAAAATTTCTAAAGTAAAAAATTGTAAAATTACCAGAATTTACCAGATTTTACGTAATTTTACACGATTTCACGTCAATTTTAGTAATAAGTAAAAAATCCAAAAAAAGTAAAATTTCGGAATTTTTTTTCAAAAAAAAGAAGCGATTTTTTTTTGTTACTTTTTTTACTATTTTTTAGTTTAATTTACCTTTTTTTACAAAAATTTTACGTAAATTGACGTAAAAAATTAAAATTTATTTTTTAAAAAATTAGAAAAAATTCCGAAAATTTACTTTTTTTTTCCCAAAATTTTACTTTTTTTGGATTCAATTTTTTACTTTAGTAATTTTACGTAAAATTACCCGAATTCACCCAATTTTTGGTAATTTTACGTAATTTCACGTAATTTTTCGTAAAAACACTGTATCGTAGCAGCACTGTAACTAAACCTGATATAAAGTTTTTAAATATTTATAAAAAAATTGATTTTATCAATGGTATGAATTTAAAAAATTACAATATTGATTCTTCTCTGCTTTCTTGTTTTTCATTTGAAAATCTTAAAATTTAAAAAATATTAAATTAACAAAAAAAAAGATGTTAACCTAAATGCATCCTGATGTTTTTACAAGATTTCTCGTTTCTAATTAAAAAATGATGCAAGAATAGTTAATTCTAATTTGAATTCAAAGCAATTGTTCAGAACAACTAAAATTTGATATATTTTTTAAGTTAATCTAAAGTCGATCGCCAATTACTAAAATAGTACTATGTTAAAATAGATGAAAATCAATACATTTTTATTGTGTATTTTCACAAATTTTTAAATTAAGACGTTGTTTATCAATAATAATTTTTTCGAAAGAGAAAAATGTATGTGTAATAAAAAATTCAAAATGAAAAAAATGAATTGCTGTGAATTAAGCTGAATTTAGGCTGAAATTTTATAATTGATTATTGTCTAAATGATTCTTATCAATCCCACTAAGCTGAATAGTTTCGTATGTAAAAAATACTGGTGATTAGTTTTTACTCGTCAATAGCCCTTTTTATCAATCGATTTAGGTCGTCGAGATCTACATAAATCATATTTTATTTCATTGTTTTAAAATATATTTTGAATTGGATTTGCTTTGTAATTTTTAACTCTTCAAGCTGTTTCTTTGAAGAAATCTTGCAAAATAATTTAAACTTTCAGAATGCCTTTAATAGGACTAGCCTTTTTTTTAACCGAAAATTTTGTGAACTTTTTATCATTAACCTATTAATGATCTCAAGTTATCACCAATTTACAGGCTATAATCTTTTCGATCATTAATCAAACTTTTATACAGTAGAAATTAAAACTAACTTGTACGCATTTTGTTCTTCAATTGGATGAGGTTGAAAAAAACATAAAAAAAGTGATAAAAACATAAATAATGTGGATAAAACATAAATGGATTTTCCCTGAAAATTACAATTTTAAAAATGTTAATAATACATAAACAGTTTTTGGCCATAAAATTCCATTAAAAAATTTTAATTTTTCTTTAAATTTATAAAATTCTAAACAAAAGTCCTTTTTAAAGAAGATTTATTTTTTAACTTTTTAAAATTGCTTCAATTTAGAAAAAATTAAAATTTTAAAAAATTTTAAAAATTTTAATTTTCGTATAAGTCTTTTTATTATCAAATTATTTTGGAAAAATACTCATGATTTAAAAATTAATTAACGTGAAAAGTTATTTAATTTAACTTAAATTAATTTTTTTTTGGAAAAAAAATTTTTAAAAATTTTGATGAGTACCCTATCGTCGAAAAATCATTTTATGTGCTAAATTTTAGTTTTATTGTGTTTTCTTCAACCTCATCCGTTGTATCATATGTGATACATTTCTTAAAGTTATTAAAACTTTTTATTCAAATTTATATAAGAAAATATTTTATAAATCAAAATAAAGCTCATTTAAACATCTACCCAAGAAAAACAAGTATTGATGGTTGATATATTATGTTAAAATTTGATCCAAAGTTGTAGCATTTGTAATTTTGATAAAAATCGTTCAAAATTTTAAAAATTTTCTTTAAGTAGTAGTAGTAGTAGTTGCAACGTAAAAATACGAAAATCAAAAAGATTATGTGCAACAATATAAAAATAAAAATAAAATAAAATCAATAATCACTAAATCATAAATAAAAACTTAAAATATAGTCTTAATTAAATAAGTTGTCGATTTTCGCTTTAAAGCTGTTGACCGATGGAGCTTCAATTGAGTTGGCATCTAGTTTATTCCAGCTATTGACTACTCTGTTAGTAAAATAATTGAATCTCGGAGCACAATTTTTGACAATTTCATGATTTAACTTGAATGACTGACCTCTTGTAGGATAATTATTTTTATTTAGTCGGAGAGGAGCATGCCAATTTATTTGATCAATATTTTTTACCACTTTGAACACAAGTCTCCTCTGATTCTCCTGGTAGAAAGATTTGTCAGATTTAGTAATCTGAGTCTCTCTTCATAACTAAATTCATTAAACCCGTTTATGCTTTTTGTAGCTCTCCTTTGAACATCCTCAAGAATTTTAATGTCTTTTTTAAGATATGGACTCCATGCCACTATTGCATATTCTAAATGTGGTCTCACCAAGCTAGTGTACATCATCTTGATAATTACAGGTGTTCGATTTAGGACTCCATTAAGGATTTGACCAAGGATTCTTTTGTTCTTAGAAGAAGCTGAGCAGACCTGTGAGTGCCATTTCAAATCACTTTGGATTAAAATTCCTAAGTCTTTTTGCAATTTGGTCCTAGGGATAGTGTATATTTCTCCAGAGATCGGATCTCTCATGATATAATTATATTCTAAGGAGTCTCTAGTACTTACACTAATGAGTTCACACTTGTTGAAATTCAGATCCATCGAAGATTCCTTACACCATTCTATTAAACAGTCAATGTCTTCTTTAATCCTTTTTTTCTTGATTGGATGAATGAACTTTAAATAAAAATACATGTCACTCTATAAAATAAAATGCGAGGAATCTAATGGTTCTAAAATCACATTACAATTTTAATCTTATCGAGAGATAAACGGCTTCAAAAAAAAGCATCAGTTGTTTTTCAAAAGGCTACCATAATCTGTATGATATGAGTTTTTTCATTTTTTGTAGATACTTACCCTAGATTTTGACGAGAAATTCAAAAATTTTATCAATTCTTTGATATCTCGAAAAATGGACAAGCTGTATGCTAAGGGTTAAAGATCCTTGATTTAAAAACGCTGTACAATAAAGGGATAATTGTTTCAGCATGTTCCAAACTGTTATAACTCACTAAAACTTAGACACTCCATTAAAACCAATTCTAAGTTATAAAAATTTTATATAAAAATTTCCAAAACAAAATTACGGCTATGAAGTAAATTTCGAATTTCTCATTTCAATTTGTTCAATTTAATATAACTTTTTTATTTTTATATTTTTCTTTTAGCTAAAAATTGCTACAAAATGTATCAACTTTGCTGCCCTAAAATAAAAAAAAATTGCTTCCTTAATTGTCCTATACCAGAAAATTGAAAAACAAGTACCGGGTGATAGATTTAAAACCCGCTTAAAATAAGTCTTTTTAATAGAAACTCAATAGAAAGCCAGTTCTGAAAAAAAAAATTTTTTCTGTTTGATTGGATGGAAAGAAAATTTATTCGGGAAAAAAAGAACTTGAAATGTTTAATTGAAATGAATGTGTATGTCATAGTAAATTTTGATAATTTGTAAACCTAACAAAGATAAAATAATTGATAACTTTACAACGACTTATTCTTTTTATAAACAGTAACAAGATTATAGTAGAAAAAATTTTCAGCTTTTCCATGATTGTTTTTGCAGCCAAATTGGTTAAGGATTGAGATTTCTAGGTACTTTAAAAAATAAATATTTTAAAATTTTGCACTCAAAACTTTGAGGATCAATTGCTTTTTGAATACTTAATCTTTTTGGAATAAAAAAATAAATTTTTAAAGAAAAACATTTTTTCTATCGATTGAACCTATTTACAGCCAAATTGATAAAAGTATGAGGATGCAAGGTACTTTTGAATTAATAATTATCAAAATTTACGTGTTATCAAAATTTACTATAACATGTATAAATAAATTACACAACTCTCGCAAAATTTTGTTGTTTTTAAAATTTTCTTATTTAGAAAATTATTATTTAGGCTGCTTTTTGCAAACTTGAGGTTGACAATTCAAAATGTTTAGAAGACCTATATCACTCTTGACAAGACTCACTCAAGTATGAAACGTACTCAGTAGTTTTCAAGTGGTATCAGGTTGAAATATTTCGAGTTAAGGAAAAAGGAAAGGCAAAAAAATATTTATAAATTTTTTACCATATTTTATAATATTTTTTGTCTAGATTGTCTATTGAAGTAAAATTGCATAAATTTGCATGAATTTTACGAAAATTCAATTTTGAAATATACTTTAAAAAAAAAAAATATGACGCAAATTATTTCAAACAGAGGAAACAAATTATCCACTTAAATTTTTCTATTTGACTTTTTTATTTAAGAAAATATTTATTCCGGAAAGTTTTTTTTTTATCCAAAGTGTTGGTTATTATGGTTTAAGTTTTTATTACTAAATTTAAGTTTTTAAGATGGAATTTCAAAACTTCATAAAAAAATATTTTTGAAACCATTATTTGAAGACTTAAATCCTTTTTTTTTCTTATTCGGAAAAAATATTACGAATTATTAGGAAACGATTCAATCATTGGTGTGATTTATTTTTAAAAATTCGCTTGTTTTATTCGAGTTCTAAAACTAATTTGAATTCGGAATTTTCCTCATTTGCTTTTATTTTGAATTTTTGCTGCTTAGTTGTTTGAATTTTCGATTTGGTACCCTCAATTTATTCTTGGATTAATATGTGTTTTTTAAATAAAAGTCTTTATCAATTTTTGGAATTCAATAAAATTTATATTCGACTTAAATCGACTTTTTTAATTCAACTAATTTTCAAGGAATAAAAACTAGAATTCAGTTTTTTTTTCGACTGAAATAACTGTTCTGTATTTTACTTAATTTAGATGGCAAACGAAATATAGATTTATGTCAGAAAAATTATACAACTCTTTAAATAATTTTTAGGCGCATGTTTAAGACCAACTAAAGAAAATCTCCTTAATAACTGATAATTAGCAATATTTTGCAGTTGTTTGAAAATTCTCTAAAGCAATCAGTTTAAATTTTGTTTTTTTTCTTCAAAACTTTCTTCACTTTCTTCACAGCTGTTTAAACAATTTGAAACATTGATGTTGAACATGGAGATACTTAAGAAATGTTTCAAAATAAATCAACTTATTTAAGAATGGTAATATAAATGCACTCAGTAAAAATTTTTAAGTGATAGTTTTAAATACGATATTGATTTAGATTAGCCACTGACTTCTAAATACAATTTTACGTCGTGACCACTTTTGAAACGTTTTCAAGAAAAGGAAAAATTCAATGCGTTATATTTTAGAAAAAGCGTTCCAAAAAGTACTTTTGTAACGTTACAATTAATTATAAAAAAATTATCAAAAAAAAAGTTATTTAAAGTTATGCTTAATCAGCTTAATTTATTTAGAGTACTTTATGACTTATTTTGTCAATACTTTTTTGAGAAAAATTTTAAAATTTTCACAGTAGCGTAGCTAGCGGGGGCTTGATTCAAATAGCCATCATTAGAGAAAAATTAATGACTGATAAAACTTATTTTTTTATTTATGTAATAAATATTTTATCTATTTACAGTGTTCATTATCATTTTTTAAAGTTTTTTCCTGAAATAAATTTTTTTAACTAAGTGACGTGTTTAATGCTTCTGGCAAATTCGAAATTTCAAATTTAAATGTCGCATTTCTTTACAATGTAATATGATACGAATTCTTAAAAATAAATAATAAATAAAACTCCATAAAAATCTTTCTTTAATAATTATCAACTTGAACGTCTAAAGAGCTGGCTAAGAAATTCAATGGTAAACGAAAAGCTTTTTAATGATGCCTTATTGAACATTGAATCTGACGAGGCAGACAATCTTAATTAAGAACTATTTGCTATTAGAATTATTTTTTTCAAAAAAAAATAGAAGGCTAAAAATCTTGTGAATTTGTTTTATACAATTGTTAATTATTTTGTAACTTTTTATGACAATAAATTAAACCCCTCCATTTGAAAATACTGGCTACGCCACTGCATTTTTATACTAATGATACCCCTCGTTCTAATAATAATTTGGAAGGATAAAACTTAGAATTAAATATGCATTTAAGTGTAGACAAATTTTACATTTTAAAGGTTATCAATAAGTTATCAAATATGAAGAGTTCGATGCTTTAAAACATTAAAAGCCTCCACTTAGAAATAAATTATACTTTATTAACGATCAAATACCTCCGTCGTAGACTCAGGTTTTGAGAATTCTTCACCACAACGAGGCGTAAAACTTAGCCTTACTATAAACCAGCTACTAATGTCAAACGTTTCAATGAAGAGTTCCCAATTCCCAAAAATCTCTTTCAAAAATGGAATTTGGCCTGGATCTGGTCTAAGAAAAACTGCGTTAGAGCACCTGGCGCTTTGGATAATAAAGCAAAGGCCGACGAAAATAGAACCAAGGTAGCACAAGCTCTCCTCGACGCTGAAATCATCCAAGAGGTAGAGTGTACAAAAGCACCTAAGTACTGTACGTCCCTTTTCTTAGTACTCAAAGCGAACGGCGCTTATACGGAGTTCTTAAAAGCTCCAAAATTTAAACTAAAATCTCTATACCAGGTGATTAAAAGCAAGTGGCCACCTAAATTAAAATACGTTAAGATCGACTTTAGCCGGGCATTTTTCAATATTAACCTACATCCAGTCTTTAAACACGTAATTACTTTTGTGTACAACAACAATTATTACGTATTTAACCGCATGCCGTTCGGGTTTCCTATAGCACCATACGTTCAGCATCAATTACTTAATTTTATTATAAAATACATTAAGAAATTTACGCCTTATACGTATGGACATTTAGACAATATTATCATAGCCCACAAAGACGGTACTAAATTAAGGAAGTTTCTCAAGAAACTACTTAAAAAATTAGAAAAAGCTATTGCCTCTCTAATTAAGGAAGTGACTTTCAAAGACTTCGCTCTTGAATCAAAATACCACCAAAAAACCCGTGGTTATTTAAATTACTATCTCGGATTCGCAGGACAGGTCCACTGCGTAATCAACACTAGGCTTAAAATAAGCAAGTTAAATAGATTGAGGTTTCTCCCTTACATTAACATCATTTTCCGAATTAATAAGGGCATCTTTAAAGAGCCGATTCGTGAAAAATCAAACGCCAAGATCTTCTTTTCAGATGATACTGTGGAACAATTAGATGGTGTATTATATCTGTTGATACTTTCGTAAAATATGCTATTCGAACGTAAAAAAAAAACTTAAAGAAAATGTTTTTGATGTTATTGTTGAGTCAGAATCAGATACATATATTCAAATGAAGAATTAATGATTTAATGATGAAATTAAATCATTAATTAACGAAAAAAAAGTAAAAACTTTTTTAACTTTAACGAAAAAAAAGTAAAAACTTTTTACTTTTTTTTCGTAATAAATGTCTATTTAATCAAAAAGTTTTTGTAGCGATCACACTTTTCGATACAAAATTTAATTTTCATAAAAGGAATTTTGTGACGTTATAAACCAATTTTACAAGCACTGACCTTGACGGATGCAAAATTCTTGATTGATTAGATGAATTTTTTTGAGAAAGAATTCTGTTCGAAAAATGAAAAAAAAATAGGATTTAGACTTGAAAAATTTATATTGAAAGAAGATTTTGCAAAAATTTTGATAATCTAGCAATAAATAAATTTTTGAAACTCGCATTTTTCTTTTGAAGCAAAATTCGCAATAAATTTTTTTAAACATTTTTGACATTTAGAAACAAAAATTTAAAACCAGACTTAATAAATTTATGAAAGAAAAGCGTCTTCATAAAATGTTTCAGAGATTCGAAAGTACACAGAAAACGATATTACGTAATATCTTCAATAAAGCTTATTTTTTCAAAAATTTTTAAAATTTTAAGAACTAAATGTTCAAAAGCCTTCCAATAAATTTACTTATTCATTATGTTGAAGTATTTTGGAGGAAAAAAGAAAGAGAGAGAGAGAGAGAATGAGAAAGAAAATAAAATCTAAATTAATTTTTATTTTTTATAATTCTACCTATTATGTAAGATACTTTGCTAAATTTTGAAACTTAGACAAAATTAAAAAAAAAAACTGATGACATTATTTCATTAAAAGTTTTCTTTTAAAAAATTAAAAATTCCTAATTTCAAAATTTAATGTTTATGATCCTTAATTTTAGTATTCGTTTTAAAATTTTATATTCTCTGGAATCTAGTCAAGCAACTAATTTTAAAAATAGGAGCTTTTGAAAATCAAAATTTTGTCTTTTTTTTTTTAAATTAAATTATAAAAAATTTTCAAGAAAAAATTTTTCAGTGCCATTCTAAATATATAAAATAAACTAAGAAATTATTAAATTCTAATAAGGTATTAAAGTTTTTTAAAAATATTAGAATTATTTTTAGGTATATAAAAAAATGAAAAAATTAATTGTATTAATTATTTAATGTCCCAGTTGTTTTTTGTGTTGAAAATTATTAGAATGGGTAATAAAAAAGTCAAATTTGGTCAAACTGAAATTGGCTCATTATCTCTAAGTGAAGTAAGCTCTTTTTTTTATCAATAAGCACTTTATTTAAAACAAAAATTAATTATTTAATAAATCAAAGGAAAAGATTTCTCATCTCCTTGAAAATACAGAATATGACAGAGATGAAATTATACAATGGCATGCTTCATTTCTAGTAAATATTTATTTTATTCTTATGATTCGTCATTTAGTAATCTGATTGAAAATTTGAAACGTTATCCATAATTTTTTATAAAAAGTTTGAGAAATAAAAAATTTTATTGGGTATTTTTTTTTAATTTGCTTAAGGGGTTTCAAACTTTTCTTATACAGTATAAAAATTTTAAAAAATTTCAGTTATTTTTTTAAATAAAAATTTTTCTTTAAATCGACATAGGAAAAAATCACTCGATGATGATCTAATACTGTGATTGAAATGCTTTTGTCACATGACGTCAGTGTATTTTTCACATCCAGAAAAAATTAAATCTTTCATGACGCTAGCTGACGTCATGTGACAAACGCATTTCCACCACAGTACAATAACTAATAATCGATTACTAACTTTTGTATTAGTAATTACGAATTTTTTTGTAAATTATATTCCACTGGGCTTTAGAATGTTCTTAAAACTTAAAGTATATTTCTGAAATAAGTTTACAGCCTGTTTTAGACGATTTTTTTAGAACGACTCAAATTTCCAAATTAATGTTTATCAGTTGTAAAATCATAAACTTTAGTATGTTAAAATTTTTTTCCTCAAATTAAAGAAAACTCCGTAAATAAATATTTAAAGATACATTTATAGTATCTTGGAAAAATAAATTTTTAATTTTTTTATTATAAAACAATAAATTTTTTTATAAAACCTTATTATTCAAAAGAATTTTTCTGTAAATATCTTTGGTTATTTTTTCTTAAAATTAAGTTTTTTCTGAAACTTCAATGATTTTTGTATTTTGTATCAAACTGTCCAAAATTAAAAGAAAATTTTGTAAAGCGTTGTTAGCTCTTTTTTCGAAAATATTTTCAAAGAATTTGTTGACTTAATTCGAAACGAGTTGAGCTATAATAGAATTGAGTTATTAGGGCTCAATCTTTTTTAAAATAAAATTAAAATTATTGAAATTTATCTTGATTTTTAAAGAAAGACTGTCCTAATGGTTATCTTGATAAAAAGATGCTTATCAAAACATTCCAAAAATTATACCCAAATGGTAAACCAGAAAAAATGTGTTCAAAATTATTCAATGCCTTAGACATAGATAGGGATAAACGTGTTGATTTTGTTGAATATTTAGTTGGCATTTCACATCTTTCAAGTTTAGATATAAAAAAAAAGTTACAATTAACATTTAGAATATATGATCATGATAATAATGGAAAAGTAAATCGTAAAAAAATGGAAAAAATGATTGTGGCTATATTCGATTTGAATGGAGTTAAAGAGAGAACCGGTGAAAATGACCCTAAAACAAAAGCAAATAACATATTCAAACGCTTCAATAAAGAATCAAATGGATTTTTAAATGAAGAAGAATTTATTAATGGTTGTTTAACAGATAATTATTTAATTGATCTTTTTGCTGAATATAGAATCTAGTGCCTTGTTATTTTATTTTATTGTTCTTTAAATTTTCTCAATCAAATACGGTGATAAAATTTTCGTCTTTTTTAGTACATTCCAAACGGTGTTTTTATTTTGGTTAAAAAAAAATCTACAGCATAAAGTTTTTTTTTTTAAGATTTTATTTATTTTAATAAATATATATCATTAAGTTGAAAATTATTTAGATAAAAATTTCACTAAGAAAATCCTTAAGACTAATATAAATAGTGTTGGGAATTTTTTTGTCCAGTCGACTTGAGTCGACTCGACTGATTTTTTTAAAAATCGAATTCAGTCTACTGACTTTTTTATCAAGTCGACACCAATCGATTCAGCTTATCGAACTCTACAAAAATCCTATTTGATCTTATTGATAACTTTTTTTTCGAAATTTTTCATATTTGTGGTCGTAATTGCGAAACTATCGTTTTTAACAATAAATTTTCATCTCCGAAAGACAAATCACCACCAACTTTTACATACAAAACTGCTTAGCTCACTGGACTTGACAAGAATCAAAAGTCTTTTTTTTTTTCAAGTCGACTGGAGTCGACTAATTATAACTTAAGCATGACCGAATCAATCAATTTTAAAATGGTTTAGAGATCGAAAAGCAATTTTTATATAAATCACTTCAAGACATTTACCTCCAACACATTTAGTAAACAAACCATACCGTGCTTTCGTGTTAAACTTTATTACCGTAAAGGTTGGTTTTTTTAAAGTTTCACTAGCAGTCTGGAATCTTTGCTATAGAGTCTCAAATAAATTAAGTTATGCAGGTTTTAGATGAATAGAATGAATTCTAAAACTCCACTACATATGAAAAATAGCTTGTTTTAAATTTTTGAAATAAAGTCGGGAATTATAAATCGATTTAGCTAAAACATTTTGCCAAGATAAATTTACTTTTTAAATTTAAAGGTTAAAATCTATATATTTGGCAAGATTTTTTTTCTATTTTACATTTTCAAAATTTTTTAATTGCGTAATTTAATTTTTTTACAATTCATTTTCATGTTAAATTTTGAAATGTTATTACGCAATTTTTTAGAAAATATTAAAAAAGAAAAAAAATCTTGCCATTTAGTTTTGAAATTTAATGAAACGAAAACGTTATTCATTAATGAAACATTAATTTTATTCAAGCGTTTATTTGAGTTTTAACATTTTTCGTATTCACTCTAAAGGATAAAATTGTCGAATTTTCGATCTGATTATTTCGAATTCTAAATAAATTAAAAACTAGACGAATAACTTCTTTTCTAAATAAAGAATTAAATGCCATATGAACAAAGATATTCATTGAATAATTAACAAAATAGCTAGCTGATGAGCTCATTTCAAAAAGAAAAATAAACGCTTCATAAGTTTGTCTACGAGTAACACTCGGGTCATTTTGAAATCTATTTTGAAATATAGTCCATACTACATTTGGAATATAAGTAAATAAAAATGTGAATGTTGTCGCTATCACTGTGAACACAAATTTTATTTCATATTTCATTTTTAACTTTTTTTTCGATTCATTTACTTTAGCTATGAGAATAATATTCATTACTAGCATTAATGTAAATGGTATTGCGCTTCGAAATAAAATTGAGTGAATATCTCTTAAATAAACGAGAGGCCGAGGAGTTGAACAATATTTAGTTGTCTGATTTGTCCAGTTATTTCTTATAATTACCAAATTCAAGCCAAAATTGGTGATGTTAGAGATTAAAATAATTGATAAAATAGCAATTAGGATCAATGTTAAAAATTTTTTCTTTTTTAAAAAATTGAATTTATTCGGAAAAAGAATGAAAACAACACGATCAGCTACAATCGCTACATTTAACCAAGAACTCGATTGATACAAGACTCTTAGAAAATAATAAAATAATCTACATCCCCAGCTATTGTATAAAAATAAGCTATTGCTTTTTGACATTGGCATACAAAAAATCAGAAGATAAATAACAATTACTAAGTTAAGAGCAGAATTGATTGAATAATAATATCCCATAGTTGTTTTGGAAAATTTTTCCATTAGAAATATTAACGTTTGTAAAGTGTTTAGAAAGGTTCCAGGTACAAAAAGTAACACACAAGAGTAAAACAATAAATTTTTAGCAGTACTAGAAGCCCAAAATATGTATTCGAAGTCTTCAGTTATGGTCAAATTAGAAGAATTCATGACTGTTTAGAAAATTTTGAATTTTTAAAAAGATCAGTTTAGTAAAATAACTTTCTTTTTATCAGATGAGCATAAAATGAATTAGATCACGCAATTATTAAGATAATTAAATTAAATTCCGTTCTTTAGAAAATATTTGTTTATTTTAAATTGAATAGGTTTGACATCAATTTTGATCGTAGGCTTATTTTAGACATTTTTTTAATTTTTTTTTCAATTTTTTAATATTTCGCCCGTTGCTTCACTTCCGGCTATAAATTAAAAAATTATTATTTGAAAAAGAACAGAAATTAATGTATTGTCTAGATTTTAAGAACAAGAAAACTAATTATGATTACTCGAACACTGATTATATATTTATCTATGGACATGTCGTTAGTATCGAAAATGGCCAAAAAATGAAGGTTTTTTGAAATTTTTGTTCCTCAATATGATTTTTTTTTCTTAACCTCAGAAATTCAAGGAAAATTTTTTAAAACGATGTTGAAATTACTATGTTATGTCACGCATTGAGTAACAAAAAGTTTAAAAAAACTTAATTTTTCGGCATTTTCGATATGTCCTAACAAAATTTTGAAATCCAATGTTTGATTTTTGGAAACATGTCAATAATGCCGAAAAATCGTAATTAGTTCTTAAAATCGATGGGAATCTATCATTTTAGAGAATTTTTTTTCTAAGAAATATTTTCAGAGGAATTTTTTTCCGAGAAAATGTTTTATCGAAAATTTTTTTTAGAGATGAATTTTTTTTTTTGATTCTATAAATTTACTAGAGGTTAATGATTAATAATTTTTTTTAAATTGTCATTATTTCACAAAAATTCACTTATGATTTTATAATTTTTTTAAAAATCTTTTTCTTTAAAAATATTCGATAAAAATTTTCTCAGAAAATTTTTACTCTAAAGTTTTTTTCGTTTTTCTCTAAAATATTTTTCTCAGAAATGATATAGTGCCCCCGTTACGAGAATTTTTAGGAAAATTCCTATTTTTCTTAGTAACTTTTGATGTTTATTAGGTAATCACTTAAAATTTTGCACAGAAATTCCGCAGAATCTTAGCTTTTAAATGAGTTGCTGATGAAACAAAAAATTTGAATTCTGAGTTTTTTTTTAAATTTTTTCGCATTTTGAGGGTGGTAAGAGTCAGTGGATTTTATTTTAGATTATTAATAATTATGGGACATTATCAAACAAAGCATATTAAAGCTTCATTATGACATACAATACTTGATAGTCTTCAGCTTATAAAAAAAGATTTCTCAAAATTTTAAAGAAAATTATTTTTCTTAATTTTTTTTTAATTTATTTGTGGCAAAAAGCATCTTTCTATTCTTCTACTGCACTCTATCTATTACTTAAGCTGTTCACTGCCTTTTTTTTGTTCCAAAGTGACACACTCCACTCCTCTTCTGTTGTCTTCTTAAATTCTTTGGACCCTTGAAAAAACAACACCCACCAATTTTTTTAAAAACAACACCTGGGTGTTTTTCATTGATCTTAATTATTTTTTCAAAAACTAACTATTATATAAGGTAGAGGAGGTCTAGAGCTACAAAACGATATATTTGTTTCATACCTTGAAAGTCTTTTTCATGTAGATTTTTAATATTTTGTAAAATTCAATAAAGACACCCCCCACAACACCCCCTTATTTTCACCTAGACACCCACATAGAAAACCACATTTTCTGATAGATCTCGACGAGTTCTCTTCAAAAACCATATTTGTTTTTTCATAGCATTTACGGTTTTTGAGAAAAAAATAGACTAAAAATGAATGCGTACAATGGAGTCCTTTTATCTAGGAAATTGAACAATTTTTTTTTAAGGAATTTTTACCAAATCTTTCTCAAAAAATATATATTTTTAGCAAGAAAAATTAATGTTTAAAGTACTCTGCTAAAAATAATTAATTAAAAAAATTTAACTAAAACTAAGTTAAAAAATTAGTTTTATTCAAGCTTTTTCATTTCAGTATTTTTTAGTAAAATTGGGTTAAATATTTTTTTTTATTAATTTTTCTTGCTAAAAATATATTTTTTGAGAAAGATTTGGTAAAAATTCCTTAAAAAAAAATTGTTCAATTTCCTAGATAAAAGGACTCCATTGTACGCATTCATTTTTAGTCTATTTTTTTCTCAAAAACCGTAAATGCTATGAAAAAACAAATATGGTTTTTGAAGAGAACTCGTCGAGATCTATCAGAAATTGTAAATATTTTTGATGTAACTGAGATAAATTATCATCCATATATCAACTTTATGTCCCTAGCTTTCTCTCAAAGAAGTCTAGGTTGCTTAAGTTAGAATTCTAAGATTATTTAAATTTATTTATTTTTTCTAAATTTTATTATTTAATCATTAAGTTTTCATTAATTTAGTAAAATTTTGATATCTTTTTTAGTAATTTAATGGAATTTTAAATAAGTTTTACAAATTTACTGATTCCAAATTTAATTTTGAAACTTACTAGTATAATATCAAAACTTGTTTTCTTTCCAAGTTATTTAAGAAATTTCCTGATAACGATTGTTTTCTTCAGAGGAAAGAAAAGGAAGAGTTGAGGAAGAGAAAAGAAAAACATTTGTACAAGTTAGTTTTAGTTTGTATTTTAAAAGACCAATTTGCCTTTTTCATGTTTAATAGATTACCGTATTTTTTTACAGCAATCCGAAAGGTAAATTGAAAATAATTTTTGAAAAAAAAAATGAAATTTTAATTTAAAAACTTTATTTAAAAAAAAAAGAAATAATTTTAAAAACTTCAGTCAATATTATACAATTTTTAATTCGAAAAATTAAACTTATCAAGCTTGAAACGTCGGTATTTTGATATCATTACTATGCATCTTTACTATGTTATAAAAAAGCTTTGATTCATAAAAAAAATATTTATATTTTTGTTAGCAACCACAAAAACTTTTTTCGTAATTATGTAATAAATAAATGAAAAAAAAACAAAAATTTATTTTTCTTAAATTTCCTGTTTTGTTTCAACGCTTAAATCAAAATTTGGTTGTTTATTATAACTTTCTAAAAATCTTGGATTAGTATTAACATTATGAGTATTTTTATACAGTTCATTATTTGGCTCAAAATTTGAATACGACTGTCCATAATTATAGTAAATTTGATTTTGATCATACTTTGAATATTGATTATTATAGCTTTGGTAAAATTGATTGAATTGACTGTCTGATTGTAAATTATAATTGTAATTTGATTGGTAAAAATTTGCTTTTTGATTTTGAGTATAATAACCAGGATAAGTTTGCTGATAGACCGATGGCTCTATATATTGATTTGTATAGTTTTCTGTAAATTGATTATTCGGGTTGTTTAATCCGGTAAAATTGTCATTTATTACTTGAGAAGAATTCGATACTGATGATAAAGATGATGGTGAAACAGTGCTGCTTGATTGTTTATTTATAACATTATCGATATTTTTACTTTCAGTTTCACTTTGATTTGTATCATTACTTAGCTCTTCATCACTTAAATCTTCATCATTATCCTCATCATCTTCATCATCTTCATTATTTGAAAAATCATATTCTAAACTTTGATTTTCAAATTTTGATGAATCTCCTCCAAAGATATCCTCTTGTTTCGATGTGACATCATTTCCCTTATTGTTGCTTTTCTTATTTCGTCGATGAGCCCTTTCTTTTTTATGTTTCATTCGGCGATTTTGAAACCATATTTTGACTTGCCGTTCTGTCAAATTCAAATTAGAAGCTATTTCAACTCGTCGTGGACGACACAGATATTTATTGTTGAAAAATTCTTTCTCTAATTCTAATAGTTGACTGTTTGTATAAGCCGTCCGTATTCTCCTATGGGCACCCATTAGGCGATAATTCAAACCTAATTCACCATTTTCATTTGTACCTTAGAAATAAGTAGAAAAATTAAAATCATATAAAATTGGTCGTATTTTGAAAATGAAAGAGGACATTTTGTATTTCTCTTTTGGTTATTATTAGGTTAAAGAACCAACAATAAACAAAATACAATTATTAAATATACTTTTTGTTAATCGTATTCCCTTTTTTAACATTCAAAAGACTGTTCGGATTCTTTTGGTTCATTTTTGAAATATAAAATGTTTAAAACTATTGAAAGAAATTTAAATGATTTTAGACGCTTTAAAATTTAGTATTAATCACAAGCTATTTTCAATTAGGAGTTAAAATTTAACCCGGTTCTTAGAGTGTTAAAAATAAATTAGTGTTTTTTATTAACTCTAATTTTTTTAGTTAGTATTTGAAACTATAAGTTCAGAGTTTCAGGAAAAAGGCTGTTGTCAGACAGACGTTATGCGGCATTTGATTATTGTTTGCAGCTTACAGTGGTTGTAATTAACATGTAACGTCAACTGTCAAACGTTACTTTTGACCGTAACCGTAACCATAGCTCAAACATCTTAAAATTTAAAATTAAGTCGAATTAACATGGGTTACGGTCAAAAGTTACGGTTGACGATTGACGTTACATTTATATTACATCCACTGTATAAAATAAAAATTCCTGTTTCGGCAAGTTATTTCTTTTGCATTTAATCGTATACTAAAGCCGACTCGATTCTAAAAGATCGACTAATTTTTTTTTATCATTTCGAGTCAACGCGCATTATTATTTAATGAGTGATTTGTAAAAACTCGGAAAAAATAGCATTTTCAAGTAAACCAACAGCTATTTTAAATTTCTACTCTTGTAGAAATTGTTTTTTTTTAATTTTTAAACTGTACTTATCCAAAATCTACATTTAGAATAAAGCGAGTCAACAACCAACTAAGCATTTAGTTAAAACTCAAGTTTGAAATATTATTAAAATAAATTATATCCAAATAACGTCGTAATAACGTCAAAACTTAACTCTAATCAGCCCGATCAAAATCTTAATTTCAAAAAAAATTTTTTTTTTTAAATATTTTTTGATATAGTTTCCCTAATTTTAAAGAATTTATTTTAAAAAGTATGAGTACAATTCTAGTAAATTTAATATTGAATGTCTATCGTGAACAAAATTTTCCAAAATTTCACGTGGAATACGAATTCATGGGGAAAAAGTCACATGAAATCCAGCAAAAAAAATAATTTTTGACCAAAGCGAGATTAATTTTTTTATCCCTAAAATTTTTTAAACCTCGAAAGAAATTTTTGTTCGCTTTGTTTTCCAATCAATTTACCATATTTCACCTAAAATTTTATAAAATCTTTTATTTTATAAAATTGTTTAGAATTACTACTGTATTTTTAATTGGACAAAAATCATGTTACTAAACGTTTTTTTATTGCAACTTCCTAAGTCCTAAAATGTTCAAATTTATTAATTTTTTTAAAGAAGAATTGACTGAAATATTTATTTTATTTTTTGTTTGAGAAAATATTTATTTAATCTTTAGTAGGTAATCATCTTTATAAGTTCCTTAATTAGATATAATAATGTTTAGAGTTTGTGTGTCACTGTGGGACGCATTATAAATAATAATATTGATTCATATAAAAAAAATCTATAATAATTTGAATATTTTAAAAATCTCGATAGTACAAACTTACCAATATCTTTACTTTTTTTAGATTTCTTAGTGACACTATATATTTTAGTATCCGTTTGTATTGTATTTAAATTTTGAATATTGTATTGACCGTCAAGTTTAGAAGTTGAATAAGATACATTATCACATGATAAACTTGGATCATTATAAAAATAATTTTTTGAAATATCTTGGTAATAACCTTGTTGTCCATTTATATAAACTGGATCTGTGGGTTGATTTGGCAGCATATAGGACTTTGGTTCAAGATTAAAATACTGATTTTCAATCATATTTTGATTTTTCACTTCTGAAAGATAAATAATAAAATTTTTTAGTTGTTTAAATTTACCAGTTATTTTATTTACATTAAATAAAATTTGAAATAATCAAGCAATCAAATAATTTCTTTTATCTTATTTTAAGCCAATAAAATATTTTTTATTTTATTTTTTTTTCATTTCAAAAAGTGATGATAGACAGATAAAAAAAAAGAGAGATAGAGAGAAAAGAAATAAACTTAACTTGAAAATAATTGAGCCTAAATATTAGAGAGAAGATTTTGTTTATTTTGAAAAATCCACTGAAAATCGCTATTTGATTACGAAAGAAAGAGTAAATTTCTGTTTGAAGAAAATTACTGATTGATTTAGCATGACAGAAAAAGAAAGAAACGCAGCTAACAAAATAGAGTGTCAATGATTTTTATACGGAAAAAAGTCTGAGATTTTTTTTTAGATTTTTTACAAGCATAACAAAATAAGGCTGAGTCAAATTTGAATTTGCATCTCGGATTTTCTTTTTTGATTTTTTTGAGTCTTGAATGTTTTTTTTTCGTGTTGTAAAAAAAAAAACGAGCATTTTAAAGAAACGTTTTATCTTCGACGTTTTTACACTGAAATAATTTTAAAGAACTAAGAAGAAAAAAAATTAATTTATTAGCCA
The DNA here is from genome assembly GCA_002922825.1 of Brachionus calyciflorus. Lineage (NCBI taxonomy): Eukaryota > Metazoa > Rotifera > Eurotatoria > Ploima > Brachionidae > Brachionus > Brachionus calyciflorus. The sequence continues at coordinate 294,954 of NTPY01000418.1, forward strand.
TTTAAAATTTGGTATTAACAAGAAAAAAAGTTGCCACTTTTTATTACTCTAGAATTTTTGCACATAAGTGAAATTCTTAAATGAAAAATATTTTTTTTTTGCTTATTCGAAATCAGCATCGGCAATATCACAGAACTTGAGAACGAAGGAAAAAATTTTCTTGAAAAATTTCTATCAAGTTTTTTTTTTAAATTTTAATTTTTATAAATTATTTAAAATTTGCTAAATTAATTAATTTATCAAAAAAAAAAAGTTTATTTATTTTAGCTTTAACTTCTTCTTTTCTTTTTTTTTTTCCTTAAAGATTGAAACTCGTTTCAGATGAAAAAATAAGAAAACATCCTTGTTTGTTTAAGGAATTTTTTAGAACTTGTTCTTAAATAAATAATCTCTCTCGCCTTTTTTTTTCTCTCTTATTTCGACCATGAAACTTCCATATGTTACTTGTTTTAATTTTTAATTGTTCAATATTAAATTAAATATTAATAGTTTTTAAATTATAGTAAAAAAAAATAAGAAAAAAAGGTGTAGTTTATTAGAATTTAAATGTTTTCTGTTTGAATTTTTTTAGTTTCTAAGGGACAGTTTAAATTTATGAGTATTAGGATTTTAGTCGACCATAAAATCAAAAATTACATGCTTTTAAAGTCAAAATAAATAGTAAAATCGCTCTAGCACACTCTAAAATCTTCTCAATTTTGAGTGATATGATCGAAACACAATCAATGAACTTATAAAAGAATTTGCAATCTTTTAAAATCAATTTTACTCTTTTTAACAAACAAAAATAATTCATGTTTTAAATTTTGCATTTGAAGGAATAAAAATTTGGTAAAAAGATATTCAAATAAAATCTTTTTCTCACAGATTCACTATTTGTATTAATATTAACTGTAATATCGAATTTACTGACATTTTACTAGCTAAAATAAGATCTAAGATTTATTTAATAATAGCTGAAATAATGGACAAACTTACTTTGGGAACTGCATGCAAGTAAAATGGAAAATCTATATTTGATGCAATTTTTTGGAAGTGTTTGTTTGTAGTTTGGGATCAGAAGGCAAATTTAAATTTGAATTTTTTTTTGCTTTAATGACCTAAAATTTTGTCGATAAGTTAAAATTGTTTTTTATATTGAATTCAAATGGATAATTATCCGGTAGGGCACGTAGTGCCCTACCATAATATGTTTAACCAACTGGTAGTGCGCGATAAATTCAGATCATTGAGAGGGTAACATAACGTATTGTCTCGATTTTAAGAACATGTCACTAATACCGAATACCCGTAATTAGTGACAGGGTCTAATAACATTAAAACGATGGTATAGTGACATGTCATTATAAATAGAGTGACATGTTCTTAAAATCGAGACAATACGTTATAATACAGAATAAATTTTAAAGAAAATTTCTTTATACAAATAATTGAGGCTCAATTTTTCAAAATTTTAATGATTAAATTTTTTCAAGGATAAAGGAAACTACTTAAAAATTAATGTTGAAAGATAATAACTTTATCTAAGAAAACTCAATAATTACATTTTTTTCTGGATAAAGTAAAATTAAAACAAATTAAATTTTTAAATATTTGTTTATATTATACTAGTTAAAGATCAGAAAAGATTTGAATAAATAAAATAAACCTGACTGTTTAATTTTTTAAGATAATTTCTAAAATTTTTGTGATAAGAAAAAAATTAAAAGCCGTTGGAATAATATGTTTAACCTTATTTTTGTACTTTTGATCTTTTAAACATATTATGATTTGGCTACTACGGAGCCACTTTTCGTTATTATATTATCATCGAAACAATACCGTAAAACCTTGTTTATAGCCCCGGGGTTCTACTATTTTTTGATGATCCCCCACCCCTTTTAAACTCAGGTATAACCCCATACTTTTTTAATTAAAATTCAATTTAGCCCCAGGGTAAAAATAAAAATTCAAAAAAATTAAAATTGCGCTTAATAATTTTTTCTTTAAATTTTTTTTATTAACCCAGTGTATTTATTTCCAAGTTTTCATATAGCCCCATGAGGCATCAAAAATTTTGAAAGCTTTAACATTAGAAATTTAAAAAAAAAAAATTGATAAAATTTTGGACAACCCCATCCCATTTTAAAATTCAATTTTTACTTAACCCCTGAGGCAGAGCACATTTTTAATAAAATTGTTTACTACCTTTCCCCCAGTAACTTCGCATATAACCCCAGTCATTTTCCGGATATAGCCCCTGGGGCTATAAGCAAGGTTTTACGGTAAATTAGTTATGAAATATTCATTGTAAATAAACAAAACTTATATGTTGATGCGAAGAAAGAAAATTAGAGAAAAAAATGGTATCCCCTAAAACAAAACAATAATTTCAAAAGATTTTCTTCTATTTTTATAGAATTTTCTTTCTTCTTACAAGACAAGTCTTTAATTTGGCCTTTATTTGGATTTAAAATGTTGACAAATTTATTTCTATACCAATTTTTTATTAAAGCTTCTTAAAATTCATCTTCAGTAATTATGTCGAAGTATTTTTTATATTTTTCAATTAGATTCTTTTCCTTGTTTTTAAATTTTGTAATATTACTAGTACTATTTCACTTAAATAATAATCATTTTTCTTAGCTTTACAGCCAGTCTCTGATTCATGTTCTTTATGATAATGTCTCCCAACATCTGTAGCTCCTGACATGGCCATAGTCATTATTCTAGCCATATCTTAAACTTTATATATTTTTTTTCTGCAATTATTTCTAAAAATATGGGACAGTTTAATTAAATTGTTGGGACTCCTATTAGTTTCACAATGGAATAAAAGATATACTTTGTCGTATAAAACTTTTACTGCTATGTGATCTGAGTGTCTCAGAATATTAAATAAATTCGCGTCTTTTAAGATATTCTTAAATAAATCTATTGACTCTATATCAGCTTTTTTTTAGTTGATCCATTACCTTTACCAGTTGTTTTATATCGGCATATGCACCTAATGATACAATTTTCTCTTTTCTACATAGTTTTGGGGGTAAATTCATGGCTAATTTTTATAAATTGGGACGCATTTATATTTACTGGGCATTCACAATCTAGTTGCTTCTGAAAAAACATCAACTTTGTAGTTTTTGCAGTAGTTTTAATGAACTTTTGATAAAAAGGATGTTAGCTAAAAAGAAGCTAGCATTGATTTATTCCTTTTCAGAAAAATTAAAAAGATCTTTTTGTTCAATATGGTGATCAAGGTACTATAAAGGTTTGAAATCCAATCGATAACTGTTTTCTGAATCTATTAAAAAATTTAAAGACTTGTGATCATGTATTATTGTTTCCCCAAGTCTTTTGGGATAAATAGAACTATTTATTTCTAACAGAGAAGATTGGAGTTTATCTTGAAGATATGAAAAACCCGACTGTGAGTTAAAAAAACATCGATCAAATTAGAAAATTCATTATGACATAATTAAAATAACAAAAAAAATCAAAAAATAGCATAATTAAAATGACATAATCAAAATAGCTGAATCATAAAAGCTTATTTAATATAGCCAACTAATTGAGTTTTCATTCCTAAAAAACTATCTTCATTTTTTTTTTAATCAGTTTTATTTTTTAATTATTAGAATAAATGGAAAATTGAAGAGACTTTCGACTCATTAGAATTAAATTTTTGAGAAAAACTTATGAAAAAACGTGAACTTTACTCTTCTTTACCTTCCTTTCTCAACCAATCCTTATGCAATTTTGGTTAAAAGCTAATAAAATTCTGTTTCTGTATGTTCTGTATAAACAGTGTTTAAACAGGTCGTTAACTTTTTTTTGGATTGTACTGTAAATCTAGAATTAAAGAATGTTCGATATTGAATTACCTAATATTTTATCTAAAAAACAAAAAAAAATGGCTAAATTCTGTCTAATTACGATGAACACAGTGACACCGACAATGATAAAAGAGGATATGAGAAAATATCTAACGAATAGAACCAAGGAGTTAAGAAAATAGCTAATGCTGTTCTGTAAAAAATTAGCATTATTAGGCCTTTCACGTATCTTCTTGTTGACAAAATCAGTTTGTTTTTAAGCTTAGCGAAAACGACGAGTAAACACCTTATTCTTTGAATAAAATTTACAGCAACAAATTTTAAATAAGAAAGATTTAAATAAGAATTTATATTAATCGCAATCAAGAGTAAATTTCCAATGGAATCGTTTTACTGAATCAAAATATTTACACTCTGAATATGCTGATTTTTGCTTTTTTTTTCAATTTTATTTAATTAAACCATTTAAATGAAAAAAAGTTGCATTTTTCACGTACAGTGTTGTTGTGTGAGTTTTTTTATTCCCTATTAAGATTTTTTACTGCTTTTATATGGGCTAAAAAGTAGCCAAAAAAAAACTTTTTTTTCGAGGGAAAAAGTATCTTTCTGAAATCAAAAATTAAAAAGATTCAAGTTTTTAAAATTAAATTTATAATCAATTTTCACAGAATTTGTTATTCTTATGATACGATGATTATTATGATTGACACATGGGTATCTCTTCGTTTTTCACTTCTCGCCTGAACGGCTTGAAGTTTCGCTATATTTCACATTTGCTTTATTTCCATTATGTAAATCGGACCGTTCGTCAGTGTCTTGATCACTTGATACTACGTTTTCATCTTTATCATATTTGTTAAATGTTTTGTTAAGCAACTCCAACTTTTTTTTTTCTATTAATAATCAACATTGCAGCAATACGCTCCATAATTTATTTTAATTCAAAAATACTACTGCCTTTTTTTTTATTTTCACATTTATATTTTTTTTTAACCGGGAAAAAGTAGCCATTTGAAATTTTGCTAGTTAGTGAGAAAATTTTATATCGTTTTTGTAACAATTTTATAAAATTTTAATGTCAACCTTCTTGGATTAGTTACGGATTAGTAATGCTTTGCAAAAACTTTGAACAGAACTTCATAAGGATAAGAATTTTTAAACATGAACATTCAAATTGGTTTTAAGTTTAAAAGTTAATAAAATCCCGCAAAATATCAGTTTTTTTTGTTGGTCAGTAGGCAAGTTTATTGGCAAAAAAAAATAAATTTAATCAATAAATTTCAGTTTAATTCGATTATCTAAACATATTTTGTTGATGTTTTAAATTTTTTGACTAGCATCAATGTTCATCCTTTAAGCAAAACTTAAGTTATCAGTTTTGGTCTAAACAAAATCACTCTGTAATATTCTATCACACAGCCTGTGAATTGAACTTTTTTTAAAATTTGTTCGTAGCAATGCAGAAATGAAAGTTAAGGACAAAGAAAAAAAAATTTTTTGGAGTCAAAAGGCTCCAAAAAGTACCTGAATATTTTTATTTATAATACAAATAGTTTTAAACTTATATTTAAAAATAAAACTTAAATTAAAAGGAATAATAAAAAATATATTTAATTTAAATTACGATGAGACTAAATGTTCATTTTTTCCTTTACTTAAACTTCCATAGGTAAGATGATCATAACTTTTATTGGTATCCGATGATTTTACAACATTAGGCAATACCAACAAATCATTACTATGAAGATAATGTTGACTATTTGGCTTAATCAGATTACCATGACTATGATTTAAATATTCGGATGAGGCCGATTCGAATACAATCGACTCGTCGTTATTCAAATTATTAAATTTTATATCAATTGAATTCAAAATAGTCTTTTCTTTTTTACGTTTATCCAAGAGTTTTGTATATTTGAAGGACGAGTCCGTTTTCAAATTTAAATTATACTTTTCCATTAGTGACATTTTTGGATTAAGAACATTACTTAATGAATCCTTATTTCTATAATTATAAGTATCTCTATTTTTTTTATAATTAGCCGATACTGATGCGTACAAATTTGGAAATGATGTCGTTAATTGATTTCGAAATGAACCTGATGTAAATCTTTCATCGCTTTTTAATTTTTCTTTTCGTGCTGACAAACTTTCCTCTTCCAAACAATTCTCCTTAATTGTTTCCTCGACCTTATCCAAAGAAATTTTATTTGTTATAATAGACTCGTCTTCTAATACTTCGTTTTTTGTATTTTTTTTTGGCTTTAAAACCGTAACTGTTTTTTTCTTGGGTACATTTGCAAAATGTCTAATGGAAATATGTCTATTATTTTCATTTTTTACTCTTCTGGGTGATGTATTAAATGAATCATAATTCAATTCATTAAATTCTAAATTTTGGTTTGTGTTTAAAATTGCCTTTGTTGAATATTCTTTCTTGAATTCTTGGAAACTTTTTAAATTATTTTGTTTTCGACTTAGTAGGGATTCGTAAAAAGCTAATTTGGCATGTTGAATTGGATATTGAATACTGCTCTGGGATTCTGAATCAAAGTCCGAATGAGTCAAGTGAAAACTAGCAAATTTATTGTCTAAATAATGCACTGAATCTCTGTGGGTTGTTTGAGCATTCGATTGAATCAACGTGTTCGATGGCAAAATATTAAGTTCTTGTAGTTTTTTCGATTTCATTTTAAGAAAGTTTTTCTTATTTTGACTATGATTAGTATTTATAGAAATAGATTTAAGCCGTAGTGGATTTAGTTCGGCTTTTTTTACTAATTCAAATTTTTGTCGATCGTAATAAATTTGATTTATTATATGAAAATTAGAAGTTTTTTGCCGTTGCTGTTGCTCAGTGTTTAAATAAACACTTGACGTTTTATAAATATATGTATCCATTTTTTGCTAAATATATAATCTAAGTATACCAATTTATATTTAGACAAAAATCAATTTTTTATTTCTAAATCTACGGTAAATGGTACTTATCAAATTCAATTATTGTAAAAATTTATTTTTGTTTAATTTTCTTTACCTTAAAAAAACGATAAACATTTAATTTTTATAAGAAAAAAAATAGGTTTTTAAGGTGGTTTAATTTTTTTTAAAGAAAATTAAGATTTTGTTCTTAGTTTTTTTTTCTGTTGCTGTTGTTGTTGTTATCGTTGTAATTATTTCTAAATAAGAGCAATTAAGTATTTGAGTAATTTTGAAACTTGGTTTCTTGAAATTTTTAGTAAAAATATTTTAAAAAGTATTTAAAATAAAAAAATACTCAGGATAGAAATTTCCTGTCTAAGAAAATATCCAAAGTTTCTAGAAATCAATAAATTCCTAGAAATCAATATTTAAATATTGACAGCTTAATTTTATTTTTTCAAGGTTCTAAATTTAAGCATCGAGTATTTGTTCATAAATAAAAACTTTAATTTGGTTGTTTGTTAACTAAAAAAAGAAAACATTTTAAAATCCTTTTCTAAAAGATATTATTATAACTAAGTGAAAAAAATTCTTAGATCTTAGAAATCTTAGTTCTTAGACGCTTTCTAAGAACGGAAAATCAATTCGTTCTTAGATGTTAAAATGCTCATCTAAGAATTACTACGTCCTCTGAGAACTAATCTTCTCATATTTCCAAAAAGTCACTCTTTAAATTCTAAAAAAGTATGAACCAAAAAAATTCTTTAAAAAAAAGATCCTTGTCCAGTAAGGATTACAATTATGATTCACTGTTATAAAATTTTGATAAATGTTAAGTTTACATTTATCAATACGAAATTGGGTCAAAATGATCCAACACTACATGAATCAAAATTGAGGTCATTTTAATTTTCTTAATATAAAACCGTATTTTCTTGCTAAAGAACGCGTAGGTTTATACCCGAAGTTGCATATAAGGTGGATGTAACAGAATAGACTTCTCCAATGTTTTTCCTTTTAGGTAAGATTAAAATTCCTCTTCATATAGTCCAAAACTCAGTTTTAGAATTTTTGATTCAAAAATTCGAATTTCGCAAATTTTGAATATATTTTACAATTATTTTATTTTGATTGTAGACACCGCGTTTATAATTAAGAATTGGTTCAAATTTCTTTAAATACTTTTAATATTTTATTTTAATTTTGAATAAAAACCCTGGTTTTAATTATATTCCTCGGTTAATTACCCATTGTTATAAAATAAAACTTAGTTTGAAACTCAGCGTCACAACCTGAAGTCGCGAACGTTTAATAATAACATTTTAACATGGGAGAGATTTTTTCGATCGCATGCACCTTATTCGTACTTTTTTTATTCATATAAGTTCAAATTTCAAGGGTCGTACTCCCCACACTAATAACTATCAAGAGAAATATCATTTGCAAGTACCATCTTCTTGAAAAGCATCTTTTGCTAATAAAGTGTAGAAGTGTTGAAAGCTACTTTTTTAGGATTCCGAAAATATTTTTCATCTTTAGAATTTGATTACTTTAATTTTAGCAAAAATAGAAATAAAATTCTGGTTGGTAGATTAAAATTTGCCTCATTACCAGCGAATAAATATTATTTTTTTATGGTTCTTAAAATAGTTAATTATAAAGTCAATTACTAATACTAAAGAATTAAGATTTTTCTGGCATCAGTTATTTCTAAAACTTTGTCTTTATCTTACTCAGACCAACTTCTTGTTTGCCGAACTTTTTAAATCTTTTTATTCACTTTCTTAGTTGACTGACTAGCAAAACAAATTTTTTTATTCGTAAATTTATATACTCTTTTAAACATTTTTTCTATATTTCCTTTTAAAATGATTAAGAATTTTTTTAGAAGCCTTTAAAATTCAAATTTTATTTTCACTTAAATACTGATTCCATAAATTCAAAAAAGCTAAAGAACTATAACAGCCATTATTTTTTCATTACGGGGTTTCGATCTTACTTTAAAGTTTATATAAAAAATTTTCTTCAATTATTAGAGCATTTTTTTCGTAAAAGTTTATTTGATTACTTTTAAAACCTTTTTAAATTATTAATTAATAAAAAATTCTCCATTTAAGAGTAGCCTTCTAAGTTAAAAAAAAACAAAAAAGTAATAGCATTGAAGCTAAAAAAATTTAATTCAATTTATTTATTTTCACTGTAAAATATTTACTATTCTCAATTTAGCTTTATTTTTGTTCAGAAAATATATTTAAAAAATTGAAGATTTTTAATTTTTCTTAAAAAAAACGATACAGATAGCTACATAATGCAATTTTAATTAAATAGTTTTTCAAAGTCAATTCTTTCATTTGATCTTATAGAACGTTTCAGTTTTAGCTTAAATTTTTACACCTATGCCACCTTAATTTAGGACAAAAATCAGTTAAGATACTTTTGGTATTTAAATTGGCGATTTATTATTTTATCACTAACTTTTCTTAAATATTAACTAAAAATTCTGAAAAAATTATAAAAATCCTAAATTAATTTGATCGATATTATTCAGCAGAAAAATGAAAGTGATAAATAAAATTTAATTCAATTCATTTTGTAAATTGCCACAAGATTTCAGATATTTCAATTTGAAAAAAGTGTTTTTAGTAGTCGGCGAATGACCGGGTCAACAATATTTTATTTTATTTTTAAAATTTTCAAAGATGGTTCTTTATTCCTGAATAAGGCTGATTGATAATTTATAATAGTTTATTAAAAAAAAGTTTAGCACCTTAAGTACAAAACTAATTTGTGCGTGTGAATTACAAATATTTATCTTTAGCTGGAACTACCGTAAACTTTCGTTCATAATTACATGTAATAATAACTAGATTTCTGCTTTAATTCCAATATACCTCCAGCGGAATTAAAGCAGAAATCTAGTTATTATTACATGTAATTATGAACGAAGGTTTACGGTAATTCTTTAAAACACTACGATGCATAAAAATAGCTCGAACCTCCTTCTTCTGTGAGCGTTCCTCAACTCTTTAACACCAAAACTTACGAACCTGACACCAGTGGGGATCGAACTCTCAATCCTTTTGCAAACTCAAAAACGATTAAACTATATATCAGCTTGTAGATCCCGATGAGCTGACCGCGAATATAATATTTTTTAGTTGCATTGTTGATCCGTTCAAAAGTTATGATCCTTTAAAGTTGCAAAATTGACATCTTTTATTAGCTTAATAATTATGAAAAAATGAAAATTTTTTTTTTATTTTACATCCTTCAAACATAATTAGGGTAAACAAAAAAGTTAAATATAAAAATTTGTTGAGTGTATCTCCTAGAGTCCCAATTATTTACATTTTATTAAAACAATTCTAACCATAAAATTAGCGATCATTTGGCTATTGACGAAGCAAAGCCGAGTAAAATGGCTTTGAGTAAACATACAAGACCATAGAACTCAAGCATACCTAAGATCAAAATTACTTTTTCAAAATTTAATTATTTTTCAGGAAGTTTTTGGAGCAAATAGTGAATTTAATCACTAAATAATTATTGATTAAGTAATTGAAAATTTAAAATTAGGTTAAATGTTTTTTACTTCCACTTCTTTGTATTAATAAGTATTGTATATTCAAAACATAAAAGATGACAATAAAAGTAATTAATAATAACTTTATTTAAAAATACGGAATAATTTTTCATTTATCTGAATGGACATAAATTTCTTAATTTAGCAAACGGCAATTATTTCTAAGATAGCCAAAAAAGTTATCTTCGAAATAATTTTTGAAATTCTATCAAAATCTGTAAAAATTTTTAAAATTAAAAGTTATGCATTTTTAACTCGCTTATTGAACTCATTGCATAATTTTTTATTTTTAATATGCATTTTGAGAAACCAAGTTCATTTGGGTCGATTAGAAATATGAAGTTTCGAATGACCCTTAGTTTGTTTACTTAAAAGTTCATTAAGACTTTAGCAAATTATGGTACCATATACCAAAAATGAGAATGCTAGACTTTGATGAAGAAAATTCTTTAATGAAACCTATAAGCCAATTCAATTAAAAATATTTATTTGAGATTCTATTAAATATATTTATAAATTTATACGACAAAAAAATAATTGAAAATAGTAAAAAATTTAAAAAAGAGCTCCCGAGATTCAAAGTAAAATAAAAAAAAAGATTGTTGAAATATTATTTAAGGGTTTATGATACTATCACCATCATCAGCTGCTGCAAGATCCATAGCTGACTCATCAGTTCGATTCAAAGGCGCGTATGACATTGATTCTGACATGGAATAATCTGTATTAAAAGCTTTTAAATTGGCCTCTATTAATTTTGACTTTGGTTGCTTTTGATTTTGTTGTTGATTTTGTTTAGTCAACATTATATCTTTAATATCTAATTGAAATTCGTCCATGGTCATAACAGTTGAATGATCTTTAACCAAATTTAAACATTTATCTAGAAGCTTTTTAGCAACTAGATCCGTTTTTTTATACCATAAAGCCTTAGTTTAAAATTTAAATAAAATCAAAACAAAATATTTAGAGTTATTTTAAAATTTTACTTGATGAAAATATTCGATAGCTTCATCGAATTTATTTAAGAAAATGCTTGTTAAGCCAATTGATGTCCATGTTGAAGAACTTGTTGGTTGTAAGGCCAAAGCTTTTCGGTGAAAGTCTAATGAATCTTGATATTTTCTTTTTGGATAAACTTATTACTAAACCAACTAATCGTTATAAATATAAAGTATTAAAAGTACTTTAATTTTCTGCAAACGTGGCCCAAATTGTTAAGCAAAGGCTCCCATTCAATGCTTATGTTCTTATTTGAAATATTTTTTAATATGTTGTAAGCTCGTCTCATAACTATTTCTGCATTTTGATAACTAAAAAATAAAAAAAGTTTAAAGTATGAGAAAATTTTTCAAAGAAAATTGTTAAAAAGATGAAATGGATCTAAGTAAAAACGCGTCAAGTAGAGTTTTAATTCTCTGTGAAGAAAGTTGCAGGATTGATCTTTTAATGTGGGGCGTAAGGTCGGATTCAAACAAAAACAGGCCATATTTTCAGGTTCACGAACGTGATGATTTTGTAAAAGCTTGAGAAAAATTTGTCAATTATTTTTTAGAAAATAAAGAAAAATACTATTTTACATTTATCGATGAAAAATAATATCTAAGATTTAACACTAAATTCCCAAATGATGTGAAACTTCGAATTTTAATTTCACATGATGATTAAAACATATCAAAACGAATAACCAGTCAACCAATGGATGTTTCCAGCATTAATGCCTTTTTAAATAAAGGAAGATCAAAAAGCATTATGGTATCTTCGTTTTTTGCTCAACATAGAACAATTGATTTTGTAGTCCTAAGGGATGAGGAAATGAAAAAGACTATAACCAAGTATCCTGAACTAAATGTGCGATATGGTTTTATTAATTACTTTAAAAATTCAGCTAAAGCTTGAATTTTTCTTGACATTTTGAAGAAGTTCGAAAGCTTATTTAAATTTTTATAATTTAAGGCTGAGTTTAAGGACCATAAAATCGAAATAATGGTCGATAACGCAACTATTCACACAACTCTATGCTATGATTTTATGCTTTTAGCTAAAAAATCTAGGACACATTGTACATATGAAAAAATAGAATGGTACGAGAACGGCAGTAAAAAGGTTATACGATGTGTTTATGAAAATGGTATAAGGAAAGGTCTTTTCGTTTTAGCTAAAGAACTAGGAGTAATTCGAAATAGTATACAGTAGAATACGTCTAAAAGAAACACGGTTATAAGAAATATTCGGGTATAAGAAACGATCCTTGTTAGAACAAAAACTTTTCTAACTTTACAATAAGAATATTATCTTCTATAAGAAACCCGTTAATGGTGAATTTTAATAGTGAAATATAATGAATAGCACTAAATATTCTATTTTTATAAGAAATTTAAACCAAAGAAACAAAACCCCTCTTCGTCTTTGAAACTAGACGAATTAAGAGAAAAATTGAATTCACATCCTGCTCTTGAAAAAAATACTAAACTAGAAAAATTAGCAGGTTTATATGGTGTAAAAATTATATATTGCCAAAAATACCATTTCGAGCTTATCTTATCTAAAAATTTGATAATCGAGTCGCAAATACTTTTTATGCGTTCGTTTTTAAACTGCTAAAATATGTAACAGGTTTTGGAAATGTTTATCAATGTATAAGTTTGGCTCATCATATCAAGAGGTCTAACTAGCATTATTTGGCGCCAAATCATATGATAAAATTGTATTCCATAAAATAAACAAGAATTTCAATACAAAGTTAAAGTTTATTTAAGATTTGATTTGTTTAAATCAAAATATTTCCCTTTTTATATTTTTTGATCGAGTTCCATTAAAAAAACTCATTAAAAAATTTGATTAAGCAACATTAGTTTTTCCAGAATAAATAAATTTTGAAAACTCAATTTCAAATTTTTTATTTTTTTTGGAAAATTAATATTAAAAATTTTGATAAAATAGCAATTAATTTCACAAAAATTATAGTTTTATAGAGAATAAATCCATCTTCAATATTTAATTTTAGTATTCTAAACATTTTGTTACTTAAATGAGTTGCAATTTTCCACAAATGCAACAGATAAATGAGATCGACTGAAAATAAGGGCTTTTTGACTACATAAGTGTCAGATAAAGTTAGAATATTAGCATCCCTCGAATGGTTTCCTCATTTTGAAATTTTTACTGGAATTTCATAAGGTCTCGTTTAAATTCTAGCTGATACTTCGATAAGTCCTTATAGTCCTTCGATAAGTTTTTGAAGAATACTAAAAATTCTCTTACTTTTGAGATTTGTACCAAATAACACCCAATTCCAATAAAACAAAAGGATCGTCCCATTCAACATTTAAAGCTTGCTGATAAAAACGCTCAGCTAATTTAAAATTATTACTAAGTGTATATTCTAGTCCAATATATAAAAATGGCATATAACTTCTGAAAAAAAAATTTCCCTTATAATTGTTATAACAATTAAAAAATTTTAATTTGGATTTTACAACTCACCCTTTCATTATTTGAGCAGCTGTAAAATATGCCGATGTTGCTTGATCATGTTCTGATTCCTGAGCGAATGAATGCCCTAACGCTAACCATGCTGGAGAAAACGAACGATTTAAGCATGTCGCTTTTCTTTAAGAAAAAAAAATTTATTATTTAGATTTTTACCTTTAAAATTTCAAAAATTTTAGAAAATATACAGAAAAAATTTTCGAGCTGGATCCATGTTTCCAATCAGAAAATAATAACAACCAACAGCAAACCAAGAAACAGCATCTTGTGGATATTGTTTGACTAGACTATGAGCAATCTCAAAAAGTTCTAATAATTACTAGAATTATTAGGAAATATTAGCAGATATTAAGTAAAACAAATTCTTACGTGTAACTTTATTTAAATGGACTAGTGTTGACACATAAAGTGGAATGCATGATTTATGAAATTGATCCTTTTCTAAAACCCTATTTGAAAAAATATTTAAAAAAAAAAATTTTAAAATTTGAAAAGTTATATAATTTACTTTCTACAGATATTGTAGGACTCTTTGAGATCCCCTTCATAATGAAGTCTCTCTGCTTTATTAATTAAAATGTCTAAATTTTCTTTAAAATATTGTTGACATTCTGTATTTTGTTCATAAGATGAAATTTGTTTATTCGGCTGAAAATTTTCAAATTTTAATTAATTAAAAATTGAAAAGATGAATTTCCTAAGGAGATTACTCGACTGAGTTTGGTACTGTATAAATATTTAACTATTTCGGCTTGTTTTGGATCACATTGGATGTCTATTGGCAAATTTTGAATCAATTGATTCTCTTTTAAATATTAAAAATTTTATTCTTAAGATATAATTATTAATTATTTAAAATTTTTTAAAAACCGTCTTTGGATGTAAGCATTTGATTACTAGTAAGGGCATGTAAGGCCTCATAACAAAAGACGTCTCCATGTAAAGCTGATTTATAACACTCTACAGCGGCATCACTACAGCCTAATGCTTCATGAATTTGACCTCTCAAAAGATTCAAAGCTGCTTCAATCTTAAAATTGTTTAAAAGTTTACTGCTTATTTGTAAATCAAAATCGAATATTAATTAAATTATATAATATGATTTTAGGTTTATAACTAGGTCTAGTTTAGTCTTACACAATTTAACAGAAAGATGAAAGAGTATTAAGAGACCAGGATCATAATATTACAAAAAAAAAACAAAACAACACTTTCCCAATCTTACAATTGAAGAAATGTTTTAAGTAAGATTGTCTTGTTATCTTTAATTTTTTTACAATAATAAACCAACTCATAAATATTTTTTGTATAGATTTTAAAATTAAATTCAGTTTTTAAATCGATAATTTAAGCCTTACATTTCTTCCATTTAAGGTAAAATTGACTGCATTTTCAAAAGCATTTATAAGAACTTTATCACTTGCATTATGCTCTTCCCAATTGAGAACCTCAAGAGCTTGTTCATATTCTTTTGATGCCATCTTTAAAATATATTCAAATGTGATAGGTTAGTTTATTATATAAAAATTTAAGTAACTTACTTACATGACATTTTGCAGCAACGTATCGAAAAAGAATATTTTTCTTAGGAAAATAGTTTTAAAAGTTGCAAGAAAAAAAATTAAAAATTTTAATATCCTACTCTATTTAAATCTCTTTCTTTAATAATATTCAAAGCTCGTTGATATTGACCACAACAAAATAAACAATGTATAAAAACATACAAATCTTTAATTGAATCTTTTTCAAAAACACAAATTTTATCTGCCCAAAATAAGGCAGTATCATAGCAGTGCTTTAAACAAAAAAAAAGAAGATAAATATTTAAATTGACAGAGTATATTCAAAAAAATTTTAACTTTACTATTTCAAGATATTCTTTGACTAAAACTCTAAGACTTTCAATTAATCTATCATTTTTGAGAGTTTGATCCATATTTTGATTTAAATTATTTACATTTAATGATTCACTGAATGTTGCTTTACGCTCAAAATTTGACTGTATTTTAAATGACATTTTCTTCCCTTTTTTTAAATTTAAAAATAAACTATTATTCTTTAACGAGATAAAGACCTTCTCTGAGATAACGACACCTCCGAAAATTAAAAACAAATTCAAAAGATTAAATTTGTGTTTTTAAAATTATTTATTTTTTAAAATTTTTTATTTAAATTATTGTCTATTATTTATCAAAATTAAAAGAAAATCAGTTGATTTCGAATCTAAAACGAATTTAAGTGTATTTAATGGTAATAAGGTTTTTTTGTTTTGTTTTAAACGACTCCTAGCTTTTTGATACGTTCAACGAGTTCTTGGGCCGAGGCGACTTTGCCTCCACCTTGTCGTTTTGGTGGTTCTTCAACTCTAACAACTTCTTGACGTGGAGTAACATCTACTCCAAGATCTTTAGGTGTTAATTTAGCCAATGGTTTCTTTTTAGCTTTCATAATATTTGGTAAAGTAGCGTAACGTGGTGTATTCAAACGTAAATCAGCAGTTACTACAGCTGGAAGTTTAACTTTAATTGTTTCCAAACCACCGTCGATTTCTCTTTCACAAGTAACCTCTTTTTCAGCTGGTTTAACGTCTAACTTTGAAGCAAAAGTAGCTTGTGGCCAGCTTAAAACAGCAGCAGTCATTTGACCAGTTTGATTACAGTCGTCATCAATAGCCTTTAAAAAATGAAAAAATTAAAGAAATTTTTTTTATTTTTTTTTTTTAGATTTTTTACTTGTTTTCCAACAATAACCATATCAGCTTTTTCCTTTTCGGCAAGTTTAGCTAATATTTTAGAAACATGAATAGGTTGAAGTGTTTCATACTCTTTAGCTGGTATTTCAACATGAATAGCTTTGTCAGCACCTAGAGCAAGAGCAGTACGTAATACATCTTGAGCTTGAGCTGGACCACATGAAACAGCAATTACTTCACTGGCTAATTTTTTCTCTTTTAATCTAACAGCCTCTTCCATTGCAATTTCATCAAATGGATTTAAGGCATGTTTAACACCCTCGGTAACCACGCCCGAAAAGTCTGATTTAACTTGAATCTTTAATTACATAATTGTCTAAATTTATTGAGAATATAAAATAATTTTCCATTTAGCTTTACCTTGACAGCATAATCAATGGCTCGTTTACATCCGACTAAAATTCTTAAGGACATTTTAAATGTTTTTTTAATTTTTTCTAAAGAATTAATTTTTCAAAAATTATATAAGAAAAGTATTCTTTTAAAAAAAAAATTTTTTTAAATAAAGAGTCTGAAATCAAAGTTTAATTTGCTTTTTGTTATTTTTTTTAATAAGCAGGCTATGAGAGCTTTATAAGTATGTTATGTAAAATTTGGAAAAAAAAACTTTTATTTAGACTTTTTATAATTTGAAATTTTTCTACTAAAGTTAACTTAACAATTAGTGCGAAATTAAGTTTTAGAAAAAAGAACCTAAGGCACAAAAATTCATGCAACTTTTATTAGTTTCTGCGAATTAATGTCGTACCCATACCGAAATTTGTTTTAAATTTTTTTAAGTGTTAATTTGAAAAAAAAATTTAAAAAAAAAAATTTTTGAGTAAGGGTACGGTACAAGTACCGCTAACCTAATGGTTATTATGATAACTACTAGGTTCACTTAAATCATTAATTTTGTTTTTTTTTTCAATCTTTTTATTTATGACTTTTAATGGCTAAAGTACTCATTAAACCTCAAGCTTTTTTCTCAAATCAATATCATATTCATAGAAATTTAAATGTTAATTTCCAAATAAAAAACACGAGAAGGCCAAATTTTGGGACGCAAATTCAAAAAGTTTTTTTTAAAAACCTCTAATAATAAAAACTTAAAAAGGATTTTCCTCTTGAATTTTTTAGCCTAAAGCTTAACCGGTTCAGGTGTTTCGCTATTTAATATCTCATTTTAGATAAGGAATAAATTAATTTTGAAACAGCACAGAATCGATTTGATATTGAATTGATACACGTAGGATTACCGTCTATCCACTGGAATTTATAAACTAGAAATAAAAATAACTTACTAACGTAATTTTGAATAAAATCGCTATTATTTATCTTTCTTCGGCTAAAAAACGGAAACGTGAATCATACTGGGTCTTCATTTTTTATATTTTGGAAAAGTTTTGTAGTTTTTTTGGTGCAATCTTAGAAAATCAATTATATTTTTCTAAATGTGAATATTCTAAAATGTTATATTAACTTAAACAATTCATACACTGTTAATAATGTGGTTTTTCGAATAAAAAGCCACTTGAAAGTAGTGTTATTAAAATATTTTACAGGGCCACAATAAAGTAGCTTAAATTTTCACTTTAAAGTGAATTTTCCCGTTTTTTCACATTAATGGTTCCCACTTTTAACAAGAAGGTTACATTGAGTTATCTTATACAAATGCTTAAATTAACAAACAGAATCGAATTTGTAAACTTTATAGATCGTATTAATTATAATAAAAATAACATTGGTGAATCTTGGACGAACAATTCAAGACACCACTAAGTTTAATTCGAAAAAAAGTAAAAAATTATAACTTAAGATATAATTTTTTTACCAATAGGATTTGAAATCAGCTTTGGAAAGAAGAAAAGAATCTAAACAGTTTCAAACTTTAGCTAGGTTTAAGCTTAAGCTAATCCATGGTTATTGATAGTATTAAATCGATTGTTATAGCATTATTTTCCCTTGGTTGAACTTTAAACTACTAATATCACATATCAAGAGTATCTTTTAACAACAGAGACAAAATTTTCAAAATTATGTACCGTAAACCCTTGCGAAATGTAACAAAATCCGAATTTCCGGTTTGTACCTAATTTTTAGATTGATCAATTTTTTTTCTCAACAAGTAAAAAATTGGGTACAGATTACTATACAGGTTTACTAACTCATAATTTGTCGATTACTTGTTCTTTTAATTCAATTAAATTGTTAAAGAAAAAGAGGATTTTTAAGCTTTAAATTTTTTTAAAATAAATTTTTTATTTATTTTTGAAATAAATCAATATTATAAATTTTAAATACAAAATAAAAGCCTTTTAATTGATATTTAGTTTCACTGAACTCATGAAAAACCATTCAAAAATTTGCGCGGTATTTCATGTTTCACATTAAGAAAAAAAAATGTTTATTTTAGACAAAAACAATAAAATTTGAAAAGAAGAAACATTATTTTCATATTTTGTTAATTGAGTAAATTTGTATGAAAATATTTATTCTCTTAAAATTCTAAAAGAAGTTAAAAAGTAACATTTAAATTCAAAACAAAAATGCAAAAAAAATAATTGAAGAAAAAAAAACGATTTGTCATTTTTTGGTTTATTTTTTTGTTAACAAAAAATATTATTAGGATAAAATAACTAGACTCTTTCTACTAGGAGAATACAAATTATCGACACTAGCGGTCCGGCGCATATTCTTTATTTGTAGCTCAATTAAATCTTTATACTTTTCTTGGCACACAGATGATAGGGCCTCTAATTTATAAGCTTTTTCTTTGGTTAGTTTTTCTAGTGGAAATGAAAGATTATTATCTTCGGCCAATGTTCTTAAATCAAAGTAATATTTAGCATAAACACTAGATGGAACATTTATATTAAACTGTAATAAATTCAAATATTGTCTTTCTAACTCGTTCCTTAAAAAAATATAATTAAAAAGTAATTTTAATAAAAATATTTAAAAAAAATAATGTAAAGATATTTTTACATGTTATCTACATTTACGTCTTTTAAAATTTGACAGTAGTCAACATTCCAAACAGCTTGATCATCCCAAACTTTTGATGCTAATAAAATAGCGCCCAAAAGTAAACGCCTCCAATTAGATGGACATAAATCAATTTCTGCATAAGTAAGGACTCTTTCCAAATAAATCTTCAAATTTTATTTGTCATTAATTTGATGTTGAATAAATTTTTTAATAAAAAACAAACTCTTACTAAAGTAACGATGGAGCATTCGGCAGTTAATTGAGCAGCTGTAAATAAATTTTTCATAAATTTGTATATTAGGCGTTGATCAGGTACGTTTTTATCGTATTCTTGAGTAACGGCGGAATCTTTCTATAAACATAGATTTATAAATGAACCAAGTTTTTTAACATCACCAAAAATTTAGATTGAATTAATAAATCCTAAGTTTTTTCATTTATTTTGGTTTTTAAAATTAATTCGATACAATTGACTTATATTTCTGATTGTAAAAGTTATTTTTCAAAAAATTCTACTGTATACACTGAAATTTTATAAAAATTCTCTTTTTTCAAATAAGCCGTGGGTTTGAATACTGTAGAATTTCCTAAAAAATAGCTTATAAAATTTAAAAAAAAAAAAAAATTTTACATTATCAATTACACTGCAATTTTATTATGCAGTTATTCTTTTTGCAGAAATATTTAATAATTTAATAATTAATAGATGTCAGTTTTCTTATCAGCACTTATTTTTTACGGGTTATTAATGAAAATTTGAGTAATTAAAAAATTTTAAAAAGAAAAATTTTAACCGCTACTTTTAGCTCTTTTGTAATATTTTAAAATTTTCTCTGAATTTTTTTTTGACTCTCAAATGCTTCTTTTTTTTTTAAACTTGCCATGTGGAAATAAAAATAACATTTTTCATGTGAAAAATTTGAAAATAATTTTTTTTTTATTTAATATTTGATAAAATGTTTTTAAAACACTTACACTTAAAGGATATAATTTTTCGTCAAAAATATCCATTGTTCGGTTAGACGTTCTTCTTTTAATATGATAATGTATGGCACATGCTACCAGACGAATTTCAGCCTTGAGATTTGGCTGAGAAACAGTTGAATCATCAATATAAATTGTGGAACAACTGTTAAATTTTTTAGATACATTCAAATTGCTTTCGGATGTACCTTTTTGCTAAATAGAAATATATTTATTATTCTCATAAATTTTGACATTTTAAAATAAAATTACATTAAAATATGAGCTTTCATTCATTTTTTTACGCTTTTCTATATCTTAAATAAATAATTAATTAAAACATCAAGCAGAGTGTTTGATTTTTTTAAAAACTTACTTGCTTTGGGTAGAAATAGAGTGCTAGTACGTGGATTATCAGCAGGCACAGTTGAATTATCTTCCTCCGGATAAAAATCAGCAATGTGTGGAATACTTAGATTGGTTTCATCTAATTTATTCTCATAGGCTTGATTTGTTTGAACGGAATGTCGTGCTTGAACCGGAATACCTGAAACATTATGATGTTTATTATTTATTGACTTTTGCTTATTTAGCGATACGTCACTTTGATAAACTATTGGATTTGTGTTCGCATGACTTGACAATGAAGTTCGTTTGTAACCCACTTGATCGACTGACGTTTTTTCGTCAGAACTACAAGTTAAATATGTAAAATATGTAAAATATGTAAAATTTAAAAAATTTTAAAGAATAATTTTACCGATAACGGGACTTTTTTAATAAATGGCAACAACTATTTCCCATTTATATAATTGACTCATTTAAAACATTAAGTTATTAATTTTAAATGATTATATATATATTTGTTTTATTAGAAATTCTAACCAATTTAAAACTTATTACTAATATTATTATTTAAAATTTTTATACTCTTCTTTTCTTTTTTTTTAAATAACAAAATTATTAAATCATTTTATTCTCTAGTTCTAAAATAAACAATTTTTTTTTTTAATTATTAAATAATTTTTTTTTAGTAAAGCTTCCTATTTTATCATAAAATTTTGCATGCTTTGAAAAATATAATTTCTTGTTGAACAAAAAAGAAAATAGATTAAGTTCTAAGTTACTTCCTATTTCCAAGTAGATATTAGCTACACTTAAAACTAGAAGGCGTATAAATCAATATTAAAGAAAAAATAGTCTAAATTATAATAAAAGAAGAGAAAATCAGGTAATTTTCTATAATGATGGAAATTATACAAACAGGTAGTCTAATTTTTCTGAGGTTAGTCGACAATTTCCAAAGTTCCAAGATAAAGTTTTGATTTAACCGTAGAAACCGATTTTTATTTAATGAATATAAAGGTGCGCCAAATTGAAACATAAACCATGCTCAAATTTTCCAAATTATTATCTGTTTTGGCATTTTAAAAAAGTGATTGTCTTAAAAACAAGTTTTGAAAATTATTTATTCAACTTTTAAGAAACTCTAAAACTCGAAAGATGACCTTAAATCCCATGGACACTGTCTAATAACGTCTTAAACAATTCTAGAGTAAATTTAAAAATTAAAATTTTCTTAAACATGTGTTTAAGAATATTAGTATTTTTTGCTTAAGCAATAAACGCCGTCTTAAACACCTTTTAAGCATTTCTCTTTGAGTGTCTAAAATAGTCTTAAAATGATCTTAACTAATGTCTTAAAAAGATTCTTAACTTATTTCAGAAATTTACTGTAATTTGTACGAGATTAAAGAGAAAACACAAAAAAATCGTACTAAGGATTTATAATTAAATAGTGAAAACAATTCCCAAAAAATTTTTAAAAAATTTTTTATGCTTAAAAACTTGAAGATATAAATCAACATTATCAACATTAGATAACACTTCTTATCATGTGTTACAAATACTGTATACCGGAATTTGATCAAAAAATTCAAAAAAATGTTATTTAAAGAAAAGAAAATAGGTCAATAGAAATTTTCTAAGTTGAAACCACAAAATAAATACAAAAATTTTTTTTTGTCGAAGTCTAGCTTAAAATGTTATACGTTAATTCTTAACTTGTATCCACGGTTTATTTTTAAATGCAAATAAGAATACAAAGTTGAGTGAAATGAAACAAACATAAAGGATGTTTTAGTCCTTATTTTTTTTTCTTAAGAAAAATTTATTTTTGCTAAAGAAAATTTTTAAGGGGACAACGATTGTCCAAGTTGCGTTCCCAAAAAGAACTTATCTCTTAATAAAAAATTGAAATTCTTGATTTACTTTGGCCAATTTTAATATTTTAATGATTTTATCTTTCATTTTTAGTTTTTAAGTTAAAAGGATGCTAGAGATAAAATTACTTGTTTGATGCTTTTTTATAAGCAAACAAAGCACGCAACAAAAATAACAACAACAACAACAACAAAAACTTTGAGTTAGCTTTTTGAGTTAAATTTGCTTTTTAAAATAAAATAAAACAAAAGAATATGTGAAGTCTTATATAAAAAAAAATTTTAATCTGATTTTCGTGTATTCTTGAAACCGGAACATCCCGGTAAGTATTTATTATATTTATCCATATTGTTACCCGGTTATTTATCAAATCAGTGAAAATATTTACACAATTATTTGAAACAAAAAAAAAACACAAAATATTTTTAAAAAATTTGAAAAAACACAACTTGTATGATTATTTCTTTTCAAAGAAATTTTTAATCTAAAGCCGAAGACTTTTTTTGAAGATTTTTAACATTTCTTTTTATACGATCTTCTTTCGATGAGTAGGCTTCTGTCATCATCGAACTTAAAAAATCTTTAAAGTGAAATTTTTTAAAAAAGTTTATTTGGAAAAGTAAATACTTGAATAGTGAGGCTGCCTCAGCTTGCATCCTAGCACTTTTGTCTTTACTTTGCAGTTCCTCTTCCTTTTTTTCGTCAAATTTATAGTTTTTAATATTTTTATTTCTTACTTCATCGCGCCATTTCGCATTATCTTCCATTTCACGTAGTTTGCGTTGTTTTTCTTCTTCAGTTAATTTTGTATGACCACGTTTTTCTGGTTTATAATCACTTTCGCCAGTTTTCCGAATAGTTTCTAGTTTTTTTATTCTGTTTTTGTATTCTTCAACCTCTAAATGACTTTTTGATTTATGAGATTGTCTATCTTTGCTTCTGTCTCTATCTCTACTTTTATCATTTCTAGATCGTTGGAGACCATATCCGGGCCTTGATTCATTGCGTTCTTGACTACGACTACGATCTCGATTTCTATCTCTGTCTCGATTTTTATCACGATTTCTTGATCGGCTCCGAGATCGACTTCTAGAACGACTTTTAGATCGGCGTTTTTTGCGCCTTCTTTCAAAATCACTGTTATCACTATCATCCGAATACTTGGATTTTTTATTCTTTTTCTTAGACTTTTTATGCTTTTTTTTGTCTTTCTTACTTCTTCTTGATTCAGAATCACTTGAATCACCGTCGGACTCATTTTCTGAGGATCGAGAAATCTTAGAAAATAAAATTATCAGCTATTTTTTAACATTTTACGGAAAAAATTTAATTGGTGAAAGCTTATATAAAAGAGCGTATTTTAAACATGTTGTTTTTATATTTTTTCAAAATACTTTTTAAAATAATATTCTAATTTTTTTAACATTATTGAATCAAAATTCGATCAATCAATCTAATTTCTAGGAAAATAATGCTCAGGGACAAAGTTGAAATCGCAATTTTAGCCTTTTCGTAATCAAATATTCCGCTCCATAAAATAAAAATTTTCACACTAAATATCACTAAATATTTTCAACCGGATATGCGACGAAACATCGGATCCAAAGAACCGCTGTTTTTATCAAATAATTTTGATGATAAAATTTTTTTTACCAATGGTTTGGATAAATTGGAAAAATATTTGATTGATGGTTCTCAAAAAGGAATAGATCTTTTTATACATAGTCGATTGTATGACCTAAATGTAGGCATTTTATCGAATGTTTTGGCCGAACACAACTTGCCTAAAGAATTTCTTAATGAATTTATTGATAAATGGTCTCTTTATCAATCAATAAAACATGAAAATCGATCTAAACATATTCGATGTAGAAAAATAATGCTTTCATCATTGAACTATTAATGTTTAAGATTGTTTTCTGGTTAGTTTAAGTTCCTTCTAGTTCATGTGATTCAGAAAGGGCTTATCAAAATATAAAATTATTTTAGCTGATGCTCGAAAAAATATCTTTTTGAAAACTCCAACAACAAATTAAAAGCTTAATCTACATTTTTATTTGACAATTTTTTAATAATACATAGAAGTAAAAGAGAGCAAAATTAGTAATCCTTTTGTTCAATTTTTTTGAGAAAAAAACGTTTTAAAACGATTGATCACCTAATGCAAATAATCCAAGATCCTCTTTTGAAAAATTTTTTATATGCGCCTAAATCTTTAGAAGGAATTTCCTTCTCTATCACTTTATTTACAACGAATCATTTAATTTTTGACATAAACTATAATTTTATTAAAATTAATCGTTGATGTTTTTTTAGCGTCACTGAATCAATGTTCAGAAAATTATCGAATGTATCCTAAGAATAGTTTTTATAAATGCATATAAACCCAAATATACGTAAAAAAGATGCAGTTGTATCAAAACTATTATCTTTAAAATTAAAAATTTTATTTCATCTAATATACTGTAATCACTCGATAAGAGGACCGGTGTAATCGAAATTATCAAAATTATCCCACCTCCATTTCTTATAGCCGGAATGTTTATGAATTCATTTAAGTAATAAAGCCAATTGCTACAAATCTGAAACCGTACTATCGACTTATTAAGATAACGTATTGTCTCGATTTTAAGAACATGTCACTAATTACGAGTACTCGGTATTAGTGACATGTTCTTAATTATTGAACACTGGATTTCAAAACGCAATAAGGACATGTCACTAATAACGAAAATGGGTAGAAAATGAGGTTTTTTTTGAAATTTTAGTTTCGCAATTAACGACATCAATTAACGGCTTCAAAATTTCAGATACAAAGTAAAGATTAAGATAATTTAAGTAATGACTATGCTAAATTAAAAATTTCACATCTTCTAAATTAAAAAAAAATAAAAATTTTTTATTTCCATAACTTTCCAGATTTTTTGATATGTCATTGACCATTTACGACATGTCACTAAAGGTTAGTGACATGTTCTTAAAATCGAGACAATACGTTATTTAATATTCCCTTCTTTTATTAATTAAAATTTAAAAGAAAAAAAAGCAGATCCTTTAATTTTAAAATGTTTTAAAAGTTAATAAATAGACTAGGTACAACTCCAAGACTCGAACTTAGGTACTCTCAATAGGAAATAATAGAAGCTGCTTCTATTATAAAGATTGACTAAAGAAAATATATTTCTTACATGAGACAAAAGGTTTAATGAAAAACTTGTTAAAATATAATGAAATTTCAATATTCGTTCCATATTAAATCTAAACTACTAAGTTTTACTCTTTATGACTTAAAAAGTGATAGGATTTTCAATATCCAACTATATAATCAAGATAAAATCAATTTGAAACCTTTTAATATAGACTATTACGAGTAAAAATAGTTAAAATCGTCATTTTCTAGTCACGGAAAAGTTTTTAAATCATCGAAATTTCACTTCAATTAAAATTTTTCACAAAAAAACGAAAAATTTTTTCATTCAAATTATTTCAAAAATTTTAATTCGGAAGCAAAAACTTATATTAAAAATGGTTAGAAAATGTTATTACTTACCATTTGTTTGAGTTGTTTTAATTTTAATGGATTTTCTAATATTTTCTTTTTGGCTTCAATTTCTCTTTTTCTGAAAAAAAAATTCTAACAATTTAAAAGATATTTTTGTTATAAACTAAAGTATCACTTTGAAAAGTTACTTTATTTCAAATAAAGGATCCTCTCTTATTTTATTAGCCAAATCAATTGTGCTTGGCAAAAATTCATTTTCCTTGGCTAAAATTTGATAATTTTAAAACTCAATTTTTTTTTTGTTTTTTTTTTAATTTAAATCACGTTTTTCTTGCTCTTTTTCAATTAACAATTTATTTATGGGCTTTCCAAGTAGATATGCATCTCTATCTATTTTGTCGCCAGTGTATAACCATTCCATTTTTTTACTATTTTTAAAGAAAAACAAAAATTTCTAGGTTAAATATTAGCTAACCTTCAATTAAAAATAACCTACTCAGAATCTTGTTTCATTTCAGTATGAAGTTTGGCGATCTTAGTTCGCTCAGCCGGATCAATTGTTTGCATTTTTTTCGACATTTTTTTTTTATTTATTATCTTTAAAAAAAATCTTCATGAACAAAATAAAACAAAAATAAAATATTGGGATTCAATTTTTGAAATATTAAAACTGGGTTAAATGATGAAATAATTTTTTTCGTTAATTAAATGACTAAAATTCAATTATTTTTGATACTATCGATTACTTTTTTGATGTTGTTGTTTTTGTTGAAAATAATGTAGAGAAAATTTTGAAATTTGCATGAATATTATTATTCTTTTTTGCTTAACATTTTATATAAAATTTTGAGCATAATAATAAAAAAGGGACCAAGAGCACAATTGTTTTCTATTTTACTAATTTTTTTATTTTGAGAACCACTAAATTAAAACCAAAATAATAAAATTGCAATTAATATTTTCATTTAGCATTCAAAATTATGATAATCCATTCGTTTGCATTCTAATTTCAAAAATTAAGATTTGATATTCTTTTTATTCTGCGCGTATACTAAAAAGCTAAAAGATTAGAGTCAACTACGAATTTGTCCTTTATTTTTGAATTTTTGCTTTGAAAAGGTGTCATTGATTAAGAAAAAAATTTATTTTTTTTAAGGAATGGTCGTAAAGCCTATAGCTGGCAAAATATATTGAATTTATTTTGTAACTAAAAAACTTGCATTATTATTTTTTAACTTCTAAAGATTTCTTAAATCAAAAGAAACTTTTAAGATTTTTACAGTAAAAATTTTCTAATAATCCTGGACAGGGGCGTAGCCAAGGCTTCTTGAATGGAATGCTATAATTGCTTTTAAAACTTTTTTTAGGCCTCTTTGGGAGTATGAAATACATAATTTATTTGAATTATTTGTTAAATTATTTGAAAAATGACTTTTAAATTTTAGAATTTTTTGAAGTTTATAAAGAAAAAATTGAATATCTTATTTTATATAAGGTTCCTAAAATCATTAACTTTATTATCTTAAATTTTTATTCCTAAAATGAAAGACTACTCCGAAAGTTTTCTAAATAAATATTTATTGATACATTTATAACCAACGGAGATAGTTTAAATTTTCTATAAATCCTTTTTTTTCTGAAGAATTTTTCGCAAATATTTCGTACTCAAGCAAAAATGAATGAAATACGGGTACGTGTAGCAATACAGTATCTTATCTTTTGTCATTAAAATTAAATTTTTCTAAAACTTTATTGATTTTTATTTTAGGGAATTACGAATCAAACAAAAATCCAAAATTAAAACAAATTTTTAAAAGCTAATTGTTAGCTCTAAATTCTAAAATATTTTCAGAGAACTTTTATTAGAATAGAATTTATGATTTGAAAAACTTTAAATACAACCCGTAAAATGTGATTAAATCTAAGTTGGTTGCATCGTCATTGTTTGAGGTAAAGATCGTGAGTTCCATTCTTCCATGCCAGATTTGAAAATTTTGAAGGGTTCCAGAAGGCTCTTAAAGAATCTTTTCAGAATCAATACAGGTGAAGACGAAAGCATATGTTGATTATAATAAGTTTCAAGCTTTTCTCATCCGTTGTAGTCTTTTGCTCCTTCGGTCGCCCAAAAATAGATAAATAATTCTAATTCAACGGCTAAAATCATAATTAAATTCATATAAACTTTAAAAAAGTTAAAATTAATCTAATGTGAACCTTCATGTTTTAAAATGACTTTCTAATACAACTTCTTAGGGTCTTACTAAAACACTGACCCCCAATTTTCGAAAAGTGGCATTACCATTACCATTACCGTTACCGTTACCATTACAATTTTCGAAAAAAATACCTTTTATAAATTTTTTTTTTGAAATATTTTTTTTTTAATTTTTT